>NQII01001067.1:2445-80958 GCA_002778355.1 Clitarchus hookeri | reverse complement strand
GCAGAATGGTTAGTGTTAACAGACAAGCAACACTGCGTGAAATAACCGCAGGAATCAATGTGGGACGTACGACGGACGTGTCCTTTAGGACAGTGTGGAGAACTTTGGCTGTACTGGGCTATGCCAGCAGAAGATCGACTCGAGTGCCTTTACTAACAGCACGACATCGCCTGCAGCGCCTCTCCTGGGCTCGTGACCATATCGGTTGGACCCTAGACGACTGGAAAACCGTGGCTTTGTCAGATGAGTCCCAATTTCAGTTGGTAAGAGCTGATGGTAGGGTTCGAGTGTGGCGTAGATCCCACGAATCCATGGACCCAAGTTGTCAACAAGGAACTGTGCAAGCTGGTGGTGGCTCCATAATGGTGTGGGCTGTTTTTACATGGAATGGACTTGGTCTGCTGGTCAAACTGAACCGATCATTGACTGGAAAGGGTTATGTTCAGCTACCTGGAGACCACTTGTAGCCATTCATGGACTTCATGTACCCAAACAACGATGAAATTTTTATGGATGACAATGCGCCATATCACCGGGCCACAACTGTTCGCGATTGGTTTGAAGAACATTCTGGACAATTCCAGCGAATGATTTGGCCACCAAGATCGCCCGACATGAATCCCATCGAACATTTATGGGACATAATCGAGAAGTCAGTTCGTGCACAAACTCCTGCACCAGCAACACTTTCGCAATTATGGACGTCTATAGAGGCAGCATGGCTCAATATTTCTGCCGGGGACTTCCAACGACTTGTTGAGTCCATGCCACGTCGAGTTGCTGCACTTCGCCGGGCAAAAGGAGGTCCGACACGATATTAGGAGGTATCCCATGACTTTCGTCGCCTCAGTGTATGTTTTATAGTATAGGTGGTGCTGTCGGCGACCTCCATATTGGATTCTATTTTCAACACATAGGTGGCGTTAATTTCTGGTTTTCACTGCCAAGCGAGATGCCAGTACCCGCTTTTTCTGTCGATTCAGTAGCAAAGTGAACTATCGGCACTCAAATTTATTTCATAGACATAAAATAACACGTAATTTTTCATCCTAATTAATAATTATTTTTCCAATCAACGGTATACATACCATAATAATTTATTACATCAATAATTTTTAGATTTAAAAACTTTAATTAAGACCGATTAAAAACATATTTCGTTTTAAATATAATTAAATTACTTTTTAAATTTAATATTTATTACTACCCCTCACCCCACCACTTTAGACCAACCAATTATTCACCCTCGCTTAATCCCTTACCACTACCGCTCTTGTTTTTAGCATTGTCCGGCTGGTGTGGGGAAAGTATATAATGGGAACAATGCTGACCCTCGGAACAGTTTCTCGTCTGATGCAAGAGGTGACAGATCGCTCTCTCACCCATCGTCTTTTAGCATTCTGACTGATAGGTTGAGATATTTAGTTACTTCAGGTCGCAGGATATTATCAAGCATGCACGTATTACGCATTGTTTTCCCGCGAAACTACAAATATGCTCAAATTTAGAGTATCGGTTTGGGCCTGCTAGTCTTTTGAGGAATATATAACCTCATAAAATAGGTTACTAGAACTTAGTTTTATTTAACTTATATATTTACTACTTATCTAATTTGCAAAGACGTTAACACAGTACCCGTGACGCTTCTAAATCAATAAAAAATGGCAATACGTGGTAAGAATATACATACTTATAATTATGTAAAGATTTATTTAACACATGAAATTTTATACATATGAATATTTTATATGCCAATAAGCAAATAATATGGTAATATAAAATATATGCTTAAGATATATTATGCTTTAATATAAATATATGTTATTGCATAGGGAATGGCATCTGCGGGTTTAATAATTTTGCTGGGCCCCTTGCTGGTGCGAACATAGTATGAGGGTTTTCTCAGTGTGCTCCCACGTATGGTCTTTTAATAAATATGTATATAATATTTTTATCGATTAATTAAATGTGTAAAATCTTCCTGGGGACGACCGCTCCTCCATTCTGAGTGATGAGCTGACTGATTCTCTGTCGAGCGATTCCCAGAACCTCGATATCTTCAACTGGAAAACTGGTGAGTTGAATTTCGTTTCCAACAGCTGAACTCGAGAAAAACGAGCAATTTTTGACACATCGGTTACTCTTCTTCAGTTGTCTGCATTGATTAACATTGGTATTAAGCGATTTTTTAAAGCACGAAAATACCGTGGTGAGGCAGCCCGCCCACCCACACCAGTACATCTTTTTCCAGGGGACACCGTAAGAGAGAGCTTAGAAGCCGGAATGGGCGACGACGTTTAGATCGGCGAAGAAGTTCAAGTGTCCTAAGAGAATCTGCAGAACATCGCGAGGTCCAATACGGGTGATACTGTTGGCAATGGCATCAATCACGTTTCCCACATGCGCGAAAATACAGGTGCGACCCCCGCCGGGAATCGAACCTAGCTCGTCTTGATGGGAGGCGTGCGCTCTGGTAGCTGTGCAACTACTGTCGAGAGGATGGTGTGGAGCATTGAGCGTGTCTGGTCCTCTGTCAGTGCCAAATAATCATTATAGAAAGGGTGCCTGATCTCCACCGCCACGTTTCATGGTTCTCTGGGATGGCAATTAATTATCGCAGTGTTCGCAGAACAGTTTGCAAATATTTATGCATTGGGAATAGGGCTTGCATTTATTGCTGCCGTCATTTTAATGGAATAAAGAATTACTTTATCTCTGGTGAAGGAATGAGGTGCGATATTGAGAACTTTTACATGTGTAAGCATGGGCTCGTTTTCATGCTAGTAAGCAAGGAGCCCAAGGGGTTATTAACGAACATGAGGATATGCCTGACCGTAATCACCATGGTTCGAAAACAGATTTTATGCACATTTACAATCCTATATCCATGATCTGATCGTGATCTCTGTTATAACCAGCAGTAAGGTTTTCATAATAGATTTTTTTCGTAAGTATTCAAAGTGATGTTTTTCCATCGTGCTTGGTGTCGACGGCAGTAGTATTTCAACGATTATTCCCCGAGTCGATACATATCAAAGTTTATGGGAGCTATTTTTGCATGACACGCTCCCCGTCAATACCCCTGATAATTACAATCGAAGCGACGCCACTCGCTGTGTGCTGTGAAAATATTCCGTAAATAAAACAGGTAATAGTGAATTGTATCTCAGTAATTTTTCCTAATTTTCTTCATCGTATGTGATATTGCGTTCCGGCTCGAAGAGTTGCGAAAAAGAAAAGGGTGTACCTATGCTATTACTTCTGTCACAACTACCACTTTTGTGTAGCGATTTTTTCGACGACCTCACACATCTCCTCGCCGGCTTTGCTGATGTGAACAATGCATAAGGCGACAAGAACACAGACTACAAATTTCCTGAAGACCCCAATGAACTTGTTGATATACTCAGACATTTGATTTCCTTGCATAGTAAGGAGATATCTTCGATAATGGTAGAACTTAAGGAAAGGGCCTACATCGAATGAAACCATTGTGTGCAATCCATCATCTGCTAAAATTAGAGAAATGCAANGAACTTAAGGAAAGGGCCTACATCGAATGAAACCATTGTGTGCAATCCATCATCTGCTAAAATTAGAGAAATGCAAAGATTGAATAGATGTAAAATGAAGAATAATAAATTTAAGTGCTCCTAGTTGTGTACTTTTAATATCTTGACCCTTACCCTTCTTCTATTTCTAAAAAACTTATTATTTGAGTGGTGTATAAAATCTAATGCAAGAGTCTGTTTTAAGTAAAAATTGAGTGAGAAAATGCGGTATGGATCAATGTGAAGTATAATGTCTTTCTCGGGCTGTTTAAGTCGGCCGAGTTTTGTGTGACAAACAAACGAACTGAGGAAGGAATGTAAGGAATGTTTTTGTAGAATATTTTTGAGGAATAAGAAATGTTTTTGAGGAATAAGAAATGTTTTTGAAGAATAAGAAATGTTTTTGAGGAATAAGAAATGTTTTTGAGGAATGTTTTTAAGGATTAAGGAATGTTTTTCAGGAATATTTTCGAGGAATGAGGAATATTTTTGAGGAATGCGGAATGTTTTTGAGAAATAAGGAAAATCTTTTGAGTAACGTTTTTGTGGAATGAAAGGGCGAAAATCTGGGAACGACCCTGCCGGGAATCGAACCTGTCTCGTCGTGTTGGGGCACACGGGCCGAGTGAAGAATGGGATGGTGTTGAGGTGGACCTCCTGTGCGAAAAAGTGTGAACAAAAGAAAGGATGCTGTGCGCGTATTCGTGATGGGAAACGAGAGCTCTAGCTGCTGTGTCACCGCGGTCCCACTATTATGCGACATCGTGGAAGAGGTCATCGTTGCAAAATGGGTCTGGAGTGCTGTTTTCGATGGAAAGCCTGGAACGATATGTCCAAATCTTCATAATTTCGCAAATTGCAGTAGGCCTTCTGACACAAGTAATTTCTCCTCCAGCCTGATATTGTTTTAAATTTGATACTGTAAAAACACCTCATGTGCGTAAACATGAGTATGTTTGACATTTTTTCGCGAAAGTATTGCTTATTTGTTTGCATAATGTGAGATTTTATATCTTCATGGCATCACGAGGGGCTTAGAGAGCGCAAGTATGTTAGCAAGAATCATAACTCTTCCTGGGCATTATGGAGGTGCACACAGTTTGCCGCAAAAATTAACATCGATTATAGTCGAGTTAGCACTCACTTCTGGCCTTTCAAAAAATTGTCTTTCGTATGTATATGATACACTGGTATGGCTCTGCTGAAGTATTGCCAGTGCGTATGTATCTCTGCAGGTTAATAAAGAACTGGGGACTATTTTAGAATCGGTATTCAGCTCTGATATTATGTCGCGTACTGTGTATTTGTAAAAAAATTATATTAATAGACTGGGCTTTAATTTTTTTACAATGGTCTGGTCCTTGGTGTGCAAACATAGACGTTTCCGCTGAAGGTGTAAGTTTTTTAAATATTTTTTAAGGATAATTTTTTTACAATTTCAATAAAAAAGTTTTAGCAATACATTTCTAATAAATTTTTAAAATTAATTTTGATTATTTAAAAATATTTTTTGATATTTTAGTTTTTTTGGGGAGGTTTCAAGGTCAAATGTTACCGGGGGCATGGTCAAAGGTCAATGTCAATGTTACATGGATCCAAGATAGCCACCGGCCGACCGGAATGACAGAACACGAACAGCTCCGACGCTCCGGCCACATGTCCCGATGTGCCAAAGTCGCCATTTCTCCTCTACTAAGGTGCGTATGGATATCCAACACTTTGCGAAATACCAGGTTTTAAGTCGCTCGGTTATGCACAAACATATACAGAGTACAGGACCCCGTGTATAGGCCTATAACGGTCTCCGAACAACGAGTACAGGACCCCGTGTATAGGCCTATAACGGTCTCCGAACAACACGTACAGGACCCCGTGTATAGGCCTATAACGGTCTCCGAACAACACGTACAGGACCCCGTGTATAGGCCTATAACGGTCTCCGAACAACACGTACAGGACCCCGTGTATAGGCCTATAACGGTCTCCGAACAACACGTACAGGACCCCGTGTATAGGCCTATAACGGTCTCCGAACAACACGTACAGGACCCCGTGTATAGGCCTATAACGGTCTCCGAACAACACGTACAGGACCCCGTGTATAGGCCTATAACGGTCTCCGAACAACACGTACAGACGACTTGGTGCTCAAAAATTACGAATATACATCATACAGTTTCGCTTTTGCTGGACTTCACAACCCTCTAGCTCAGTGGTACTCAGAATTTTTTTTTTTAGGGGGCCATATTAAGAAAAACTAAGACCTCCGTGGGCCGCACTTACGACACTTGACATAATAATATTTGTGTACTACAAGTAGGTAGGTAATTCGATGACATTTAAAATTCGGTGTGTCGCGTATCGTCTTGCAAGTCGTTTATTTATTCGTTCGATACGGTGATGGCGGGCGGAGGTAGTACATCAAAAAATATGTACAGAAGTCGCCTGACTGATAAACACCTAGACGATATTGTGACAATTGCATGCAACACAAGGGAACCGGATTATAATAAAATAATAAAAAATATCGTTTAGTTTTATCAGAGATTTTAACTTTTAATAAATTCGTATTATGCATTGCTTTTTAATTTTTGTAACAGACACCCTAAAAATAAGAATTTGGTAACTTGTATCTACTGAAGCACTGAAGCCGGAGAGCGCGGGCCACAAAGAATGGGCCCGCGGGCCACACACGACCCACGGGCCGCAGTTTGAGTAGCCCTGCTCTAGATAATCGACGAGCATAGGTTATTCGTTCTTCGGCTCCTGCCACAGCCAGATATCAGTCACTTGTTCGGCTATACCCCGCGATGTTTGGTCACCGATCTGCGATAGTTTATGATAAGAGTAGGGCTGTAACCTACACTGCTTATAACTCCCCCTCCCCCTTCTATCTAATGATGCGTGCCACCAAAGCCCTAAAATTTAAACTCGATGCAATCAAATACTTTATTTTCACACTCAGGTTTTTATTTTATAATATTTTACCTACACGCCGATGCCACGCCTATCTAGTGATTAATTTACACTCGCATGAAGGCCACACACCATAGTTAAGATTATAGTGCCGACCAAGGCAGGCAGAAGACACTTTATCGACGGAAAGGGCCTCGCTTCCGGAAAAATAATAACATTGTTGTAACTTTCTCTACACATTCACACACGTCTTGATTCCTATGGAAACACAGTTTACTGTTTAAATCCCGCTCTTTTCTGAGTCACATCTGGCATTTTCCTCTTAGTGCGTAGTTTCCTCGCGGTAGTTTGACGTGCGTGGTGATGTCCAAAGTTACTCAAGCGCGTTAAGAAAGAAAAGAAGGAACCCCTCATTTGTCGTCTACGGGTGGACAGCCAAAATCTAATATATAAAATTCTCCCGTCACAGTGTTAGTCACTGAACTCCTCCGAAACGGCTAGACCGATTTTTATGAAATTTTTTATGTATACTCGGTAGGTTTTAGAATAGATTTATATCTATTTTATACACCTATAAGTAATAAGGGTGGCCACCCCCAAACAATTTTTTTTTATTGTTTGAACAAAATTTTTATTTTTTATTTTTTTATGATGTGGCATCAAAAAATACATACCCTCCTAAATTTTCACCCTTCTACCACCAACCCTTATTTTTTTATAGCGATATTAGTAATTTAATAAATTTTACCCTAGGTCGATAACTGATCAATTATCATCGATCATTTATCGATCGAGGTTACAATTTATTCCCACCAGGTGTCTCCCAGTGACACAGCAAAACAACGTTTGCCGGGTCAGCAAGTAATTTATATAATTGTTATTTGTACACACATTAAGGAGGAGATTTTCATTTCAGATTTTCTTTTTGTTGCAATAATAAAGAACAGCGTGAATTATTCCTTCTCCCATCCTCATAAGCCGACTTGCATTTTTCCTTTGCTTATATAGTATTTCAGCGATACCGGGATATCAAGAATTTTTGTGCGTACTGACTATGCAACTCAGGTCTAGAAATTTCCTGAGAATAAAAAACTTTAAACTTTCGAGTTTTCGTGCAGAAAACGGACGCTACCGATCCTTAAATAATTTCCTTCGAATTTCATTTGTTTTAATAAAATCTAGTAAAAATAACTGATTTCTTGCATTAATTTTAGTATAACGTTGCAAATATATTAGGTGAAAAAAAAAACTTTTTTATTGTCTTCGAGTGTTATTTGCAGCAAAAAAATGTATACAAGCAGCTTTGTATTTGTTTAGCCATTCTGAAAGAAGTATTTTGTTGACTCAAAACCGCTTTTCCCCAGTGTGCATAGTTTAGACAATAAATCTTGCGCGGCGCTGTTTTCTCTGATATCACCGTAAGTTTCAATGTCGCGGTAGACACGTGGCTGGTGTACAAACCTTCCGGCGGACTCACAGACCAGGCTTTCTCTTGGTGAAAACATGGTGGACGCTGCCGTTGACCTGTGTATTTCTTGGTATATTCCCGTTTCCTCAATATTCAGATGTTTTACAATATAAGTGAATGTAATTAAGAAGGAGCGGCCGTTCTAAAAACACGTCCGCTGCTATAAATGGTGTCGCTTTCGTCGAACGGTTTATTCGCCCGTGGAATAATAAATGCCAACGGTCCGTGTGCAGCATCAACGTGACTCATTAGCTCTAGCTCGCTTTATCCCAATTGCACACGTTGACGTAACTTTATTATGGTAATCAACAGCTCGTGCAGTTAAAAGAATAAAAGGAGTGAATATTTAAAACCTTATAAAGACTGCTTTTTCTGCTTGGGCGTATGCAACACGTAAACTATTTCAAAAGCTTTTTATATTTTCATGACCTTCTAAAAGTTCGTTACATGTTTTAATAAATTACCATGACAGCGTAAAATTTGATTATAACAGCCTTTGTTCACGGTAACCTCATTGCCAGCTCACATCTCTATTACGCGGAGTCGTTATTAGCGCATGCCTCAAAAATGGAAAATTTTTGTACGTCTAGCAGCACAGTCGCATCACCCTCGGATTACCATGATGCACATCTGTTTGAATTCTGCCGTGTTTTTTTCAACACCATATAATATTGGTAAAGTTCCTTAAAGGAAGTGTCTCATTTCCCCAGACCACAGAGTACTTAAGAGTAAATAAGTGGGACTTCTGCTTATTCCGCAAAATCCAGCCGCACAGGGGCAGCGGTGGATAAGTGGTCAGACTACTTGCCTCCCACCTAGGCACACCGGGTTCAATTCCCCACCAGGATTTTCACATTTAAGAATTCTGACGGATGATGCCGTTGATCAGCGTGTTTTCTCGGGGATCTCCCGTTTTCCCCCGCCGTTGCATTCCGGCGCTGCTCCATACTCACCTCACTTCACACTCATCGGCTCTCAAGACCTCGATGTTAAGAGCCATCCAAATCTCTTCACTCCACTTTCTCTCCAGCTGCATACATCAGCAAAATGGCGTCACTGGCCAACGATATCTCAAAACGCCTTTCGCCAATCAGTGCCTGCTGACCTACTTGCCAGACAGCAGCCCAACCAATAAGCCAATTTGACACAAGAGCCGTCTTTACATTGCGCAGTCAATCAGCGAATTGGTACACTCACATGAAAAGAACTACCACGCAATTTCGCCTGTGTGTACTAATATACTCTGTGCCCAGAACGGAAGTACGAATACTATCTTGAGCTGCGTATCAGAACCACAGAAATAAACAATCTCTTCCTGTTACTCATACAGAATGTTTCAGGGGGAAACGGACATACGTTAAGAGGTGATAGTATGGACCATTCTGAAGGGAAAACATCAGTAAACATATGCTCTATTCGCAATTTTGTCCGAGATTTAGCTACATGTGTGACACTCACGGTTTAGTTTCTCAGCTAACGTATGGTGGGGTATTATTGATAACTAGCTCATTGTTCCAGTTATTATAGACAACCGTCTTAACGGAGAACGGTATTTGCACTTTCTGCAGAATCTGTTACCGGAGCACTTAGAGGACGTTCCATTGGCAACAAGGGCTGGAATGTACTTGCAACATTCCACACGACCAGTGGTACAGTACCTTAATGAAACCTATCCAGGTGGTTGGACCGGTCACGGCGGTGCTGTTACTTAGCCACCGCGGTCACCTCATCTTACTCCGCTAGATTATCGTTTGTGGGGTTGGTTGAAGACCGACCTCTACATGCAAGAAGCCCAAACAAAGTAGGGATTGCATGTTCGCGTGTTAAATGCTTGCGCGCACGTTAAAGAAGAATGATGACATCAGTTCCGATTGGCAACACAGCATCTGACTACACGAGCTGAAGTTTGGCGGTGGTAGTTTGGAACATGTGTTGTAAAGCGAATCCACACAATAAAACCCACCACGTAACGATCTGCTCATTTTCTATCACCTGTACTGTTCCCACTTCCGTCAGTTTCACATAGCTGTATCTCGGAAACCTTTACGAATAGAGCATGTGTTTATTGGTGTTTTCCATTCAGAATGGTCCATACTATCACCTCTTAACGTATGCTCGTTTCCCCTTGAAACACCTGGTATTTTACGCGAGCCCGAACTGAAATACTCGAGATAGCGTTAGCAATTAGTTAAGAGAAGGTGTTTTTTTAATGTCACTACAAATAGAATTTTTGCATATGCAGCAAATAATTTTTTATTTTTTATTTAAACAGGTAATAGAATAAGAATTGGCTTAACAGTTACAAATTCTATTTTCCGACTGTTAAACTGTTGTGATCGTCACCAGGTAATTTAGAACTATTCCATATGGCGAAATAAGACGCAATGGACACACTATGGAATAAACAAAGCAGGGACGTCTGTTGTTTTCAACTAACCGCTACGAAATATAGTCACAGTAAGCGTACAATTACATTATTGTGTTAACACGCCTCAGGAGCTCGTGTATTATTTTCGTATAAGGTAAAGCTGAGAACAGTAGAAATGTTTTACTTCTGCTTTTACACTGTTGTTTTTGTTCATAATCCTATTTGCTTAGTTAGCTGCTAAATAAACGAAGGCTCGTCCACTCGAGAGGAGCTGAGGGATAAGCAGAGAGCTGCGCTACCGTTGTGGCCGGCTCTGCAGGGAATTACTGAAAGAGGAAAAAAAGAACGAAAATAAACATTTCTCTGAGGGACGAGGCAGGTGGTCGGCCATAGCAAGCGGCTAAGTACGTTGAAATGCTCCAAGTTAAATGCAACATGGAGTCTTACATAACTGTAGATTATGTATTTACTAGCTTCTCGGCTCTAGTCGGTTGAAAATCCTTCCCTCTTCCTCCTCCTTACTATTGATTCCCGAGCTCTCAAGAATTCTGGGGGTCGCGGTTGTTTAGTGGTTACACTACTCGCCTCCCACCAAGGCGAACCAGGTTTTATTCCCGGCGGGGTCGCTCCTTGTAATTTGCGTGTGGGAATCATGCCGGACGATGTCACTGGTGAGCGGGTTTTCTCGGGGATATCCCGTATGCCCCGCCCTTGCATTCCGACGCTGCTCCATACTCACCTCGCTTCACCTTCTACGGCTCTCAAGACCTTGATTTTAAGAGCTACCCAAATCTTTTCGCTCACTTCTCACTCACTCAGGATTCCTTTTTTGCCTAGACGATGCGTCTAGACACATATTAAGTAAGTATATAGAAGTAAAATGGCTTCGTGGGTCCTTTGATGTTGGCGAATTCATTCTCTGATAGGCTGCGCGAGGCTCTGGAAACGATTCTTGTGCCTGGTTGGCTGTACTGCGTGCTCCGGAAGATTCCCTATAAACTTGACTGCGGGCTAGCGAGTAAGTTACCACACGCTGATTGGCGAACGACGTTTGCGACACGTTCTGGCCAGTGACGCAATTTTGCTGGCATGTGAGGCTGGAGATTAAGGTAAGAAACTGGTGTTTCACTTCTGTATTCTTTAGTATTCTGCGGTTTAACTCGTGATATGTCTGCAAGAAAAACTGCGATTCTGTTACATTATGAAAAATGTCGTTATATCTAATACATCAACATTTTAATCCTTTCAAACAAAGACCTTTCTAGTTTCTTTCGTCTGCCCTTTCTGTAGGCTCTTTATACAACATGTGAAGTTTAACGTACTGAACTTGAAAAGTATTTAATTAGACAAAATAGAAATCGGTTAACATTACATCAGTTCTGAATCTAATGTTCAGAAAACTAAAATAAATATATTCTTAGTTGCCATTCATCATACAATTACTCTTCTTGAAAGACACAGAACTACGCTTCTTAGTTCACTATCAACTTATCTGATAGGAAGCCAGTGTATTTTAGAATTAAAATAAATGCAATTAGAACATGTTTTCTTTAAAAGTTTCATTCCTAAGGCGATAAATTAATCGTTAACCAACTATAGTATTTTTGATGCTCTCGTAATGCCCAATTAAAAAAAAAAAATGTTATAAGTTCAATTTTCTTATCAGTTGACCTGTCTATAGATTAAAGATTAGAACTTAACTCAGAATTGTTTACGTACGTACAAAAATTCAATTATTTAATGTTATATACAGACACGACATTTTCTAACTTTCTAAAAGCCCTGCCTATACTGAAACCTCAGCATTTGCAGTCAGGAAGAAACATGAAATTCCAGAAAACTAATGTCTGGGAAGGTCGTTATATGCAATAAAAGTTGCTGTGCCATTGCTGATTGTTTTGTACTCTAGTTTGGTCTTCCGGGATACACGTTGACTGGAAATTTATATTCCTTTCTAGGCAAATACACATTGTTTTCAATTTTGGCAAAGAGTTTAAAAACATTCTGTACACGATAAATATGAACTCGCTCGACGAATGTTGACAAACGTCGGTTGCGTGTCCGTTATGTAAAATACGTTGTAATTATAAATGCGTATTTTGGTTTTAATTGATTCATTGGGAAAGTGCGCATATTTATAGATCAAACTGAATTACTAAGTTGCCCTATACTGTAAATTAGGCACAGAAACAGTATAGGCAAAGGCATTGAGCGTGTGGATTTTGGTTTAGCCGCGGGAATAGATAATTCATTTATTGAAACTAATTGCAATTGCTACTTTTATTTAACGCTTATTTCGTGACGTTGAAACATAATTGAATTGTATCGAAGGAATATTAATTAACATGCCAGAATTAATAAACGGAACATGTCTCATTTTACTGTTTAAAATCACACAGTTTTCGAGAGATCCTTTCATGAATTTGAAACCAAGGACCAAGGATTGCAATACGTGGCAGGTGAACGGCAAGCAAGACGTTCGGTATAACGTCTTGGATTGTTTTACATGCCCGTCGACAGTACCCAACGACTTGAAAAGTATAATAGTTTACACACGAAAGGTAGGTGTAAGTCAGAATAGATTTCTCTTAATGCCACGCGTGTTCTGCTAGACTGTGCACTGCGTAAAAAGGGAATCGATGTACCCAATAAATGAATTTACAGAAGCGAAGTGGCATGGCGGTTTGTATGTTATCGGACTTTATCGCTTACTGACTGCGAAATACTGTACCTAACGATATTATACACTTTACCATATATTATCCTTATTTATTTACTTCCGTTCTTTCCTTTGATTTAACAATAATACAAAAGATCTTGTAAGATCTGATTTACTATTAAAGTTAAATGCTTGATACATCACATTCGATTGTGGTTTAGAATCGACACACAACATTATTATGTCGTTTGAGTTCAACTAATGATTCCAGGTCGACTTGAACTTTATTTGCATCCGCTCATTGCAGGTGTTCGAAGAGTTAGTCCGAAATGCAAAAAAATGTTTACAAACATTAAGTATGTGTGTGTGTGTGTGTGTATTCACTACTGTTTGTTTACATGCACACTGCCATTTATCATCGGGCACCACTAGATGTCAGTGTGAACTTAGTCCGATTTTCGCCGCTAGCACAGCGCCTAAACTTCAAGAAAGACTATTCTCCAAATTTGGGTTAGTGACTTAAGGAAATATACTGCTATCGTCATTCAACACTATTATCAAGTCTGCAGTGTTTTCATAAGTGGGTCGGTCTGAGTTCCATCAGGATTTCCAGCTGACACCGAAGGTGTTCATTGTCGTTGAAGTCAGAGCCCTGGACCAATTCTTAGAGTTCATCCACTCCCATGTCGCTGAGACCTAGTCTTCAGTTGTGGGTGGATAAAAATTTACTCATATTGATACTAACCGGTTTACAATTGTCGTCACTGTGTGGTAGCACCTACTTGTCAAAAATTACTTCACAGGCTTTCATGGATCCAGGCACTGAAACCAGAGCATCAAGACTAAACCACCGTAGACGTTACATCCAATGATTTCAGCTCTTTGTGACGTCAACACGGGAACAATACAGTTCTGTAAGTAACACCTGCCGCACATCCACTACACCCTAACTACTTTATCGGATGGCCACAACATACAACATTGTTATTCGTCACACTACGGTGTACTCTTCCATTATTGTAGAATCCAATGACAGTGCGCTTTTCCCCATTGTAAATGGTGGGCGCATTCTGTACAATGATCTTAGTAAGGTTGTTTGCGGCTCAGATATTGAATTCCAAATGCAACCAACCAAGCTAGGTACCGCAGTGATCGACACTTAGACTCGGATTCGGTAGGACCTGGGTTGGGTCCCTGATTTCGGTTTTTTAGTATTCTCCGAAATCACTCCAGGTGAATGCTGGAATGGTTCCTTACTAGATGCCATGGACGATTCCTCCTCCGTTTCTGTTTCTCTGGGCAACTTGTTCCATCTTTAATGACCTCGCTATAAACGATACGTTAAGCCCTATCTTTCTACTTCCTACATACTTGTCTACCTACAAAGTACAACCATTTTACTATGACTGGTACGAATCACTTGCAACACAGTCTGATGCTCAGTGAAATTCTTTGGGTATTTTTGTAATGAAGCCCCACGGCTTGTTTTCTCAACATTCCGGAGACTTCAAAGGTGCCAATATGACGATGTTTTATAACCTACCAGGTCTGGGTTGGCGAGCTATAACACCTTCAATTTTTCATTTCACCATTACATTTCCCACTTTGGCGCGGGGTATCTGGAACTTTCCTGAAATTTAATGCATTGAATGACCCAACATGTAGGTACTGTAGGCGCTAAAGGTCATGCCCCGTCCAACATGTCTAGGCTTGTGTGTTGCGTTCATACTGACGGATGTAACTGCTGTACAACATTAGTATAAACTTTCTGTAGCGGGAATAACAGTTGTACGGACGATATTATTTACTTTCGGGTGGAGGGGAATCTGGTAAATTGCAGTATATACACACCGGATATCCCACATTAATGTTTACAGTTATTGAACCGGCATAACAGATAAACTATTGAAGGCGATTTGATGGGACTGCTTATATTTGACGCTATAAAGAAAAAGTTGGATGTGTGCGAATGTTAGTAACAGTTACAAATGTTAAATTATAGTAATGTCTACCATCAGGAGCAATACGTCGTATGCAACGTTGCAGAACATAACGACAAGCAGTAGCTACGGTTTCCATGGGAGTGGATTCACAGGTGGACATAATCGTGTCTCTCGTGGCATCCAGTACCCGTGGCTTTGTGGCGTACACAGTGTGAGTTCCCCAGAGATAAAAGTCTAAAAGCGTTAAATCTGGAGACATGGATGAATACTCAACACTTCCTCGTCGGTCTGCCCACCTCATAATTAATGTTTCATGCAGGAGCGACCGTAAGTCCCGATGGTTATGCGGCGGTGCACGGTGCAACGTCCTGCTGGAAAAAATCAATCCTCATCTCGGTAGAGTTGGCGAATATCTGTAACGTGGCACGATAACTTTCACCTGTCACCGTTTCTTCAAAGAAGAACGGCCCCACTAGACCTTGGCAGACATACCGCACCACACTGTTAACCCAGGAAGATTACCAACCTGCTCGACCACAGTGTGGGGATTTTTATAGTCCCATTACACACAGTTGTGACGGTTGACAGTTCAATTAAATGTAAAGGTTGCTTCGTTGGACCAAACCATCACGTAATTAAAATGTTCACTGCCGTTGCACATGGTCACAACCCACTCACAAAATCGGACATTACTATATCGGTCATCTTTATTTGTAGTCTGAAGTAACGTGGGGTGTACAGCCTCCATGTTATTTGCTTTAAAATGCGCTGGACACTTGATTTACTGACATCTCACTCACACGCAGCTTGTAGTATGGATTCGACTTCCCAGGAGAACGTATGAATGTGTGAAACACAGCCCCCCCCCCTTTTTTTTTCTCCATCTGTTGTCGTCCTGTTCCTTTCGCATTATCCTTTCTTCACATCACTCACAGTTCCGTCCCCCCTCTCAAACTTGTCACATAATCGTTTTATTCTTATACGTGACGTTGGTGCAGTATCGAACTCCTCCCTCCATCATCTCCGCATCNTCCCCCCTCTCAAACTTGTCACATAATCGTTTTATTCTTATACGTGACGTTGGTGCAGTATCGAATTCCTCCCTCCATCATCTCCGCATCACAGTCGTGTTCTCACATTTCCAATAAAACTTTAAAATCCACTTGTGTTTCTCGAAAGGAAACCTTGTCACATCCACCATTCTTTACAACTCTAGTGTGTTCGCTCGTGACTGTCAATGGATCTGACAGCCACAGATGGCCACACGCACGCACGCACACCAACGTTATCCTTATAACGTCATATACTAAAACAAAAACGGTTTTGTGTTGACCAACAAAATTTTGTTGGTGGCCACAAAATTCTTTTGTCAATATATACATCACAAAATATTTTTTAGCACCAACAAATGTTTTTTTTTTGTCATTCCAGTATTTAGTGGAAACTACAAAATGACGTTTGTGATAACCGACAATTAAAAACTAAATTAATTAAACCTCGCCACGAGTGGTACTCGAACCCTGAACTTCTCACCTGTGAGCTCAATGAGTTACCGTTGCGCACCTTGCTCTACGGTAAACTATTGTCTAGTGCATGTAGATAAGGTAAGTCTAATATGTGGCACACTCGACAAGGCCTTTACACTTCACATCATGGAAAGTTAATTTTCTGGAATCATTTACGTTTAACATTTACATATTTAGAAGAAAGGAATGGCATAAACGATGTCCTTAAGAATATCGCTCATGAATTAGTTCGTAACCTGATGCAAAGAAACTAACACGGACAAATATGGCGTCGTGGCTGGACAGAAGTTGGCCACTTCGAATATGCCAGCCAGAGCGCACGTGCAGAATATAATGGATGTAGTTTTGCAGTCGCAGAAAAATTGTATTACTGTGGATGATATGAATGCTACTGCTGCCAACTCAATGTTTTGGTAGCATCCGATAAATTTATTGTTATNATAATGGCGTGTGGGGAGCGCACCCAGGGCAAGGCAACACCCTCCGAGTGACGGTCTTTCCAGCTGGGACCCGTAGGTGACCGTCATCCCCGGGCATGACAGAAATGAAACCCTAGAATGGAGCGGCGCTGGAATGTAGGGGCGGGGGAAGCGGGAGTGCCCCGAGAAAGCCCGTCGGCAAGCGGCATCGTCCAGCACGATTCCCACATGCGAAAATCCGGGAGTGAACCCGCCGGGGATCGAGCCCGGATCGCCGTGGTGGGAGGCGAGCGCCCTGGACACTACGCCACCGCTGCCCCAATATATAAATATATAGGTGAGCACTAAATAGCGTTGGTCTTTGTCAATCTACGTGTTATTGGGAACTACTAGCAACAACATTTCGCCTTGTNGCGCTGGAATGTAGGGGCGGGGGAAGCGGGAGTGCCCCGAGAAAGCCCGTCTGCAAGCGGCATCGTCCAGTACGATTCCCACATGCGAAAATCCGGGAGTGAACCCGCCGGGGATCGAGCCCGTGGTGGGAGGCGAGCGCCCTGGACACTACGCCACCGCTGCCCCAATATGTAAATATATACGTGAGCACTAAATAGCGTTGGTCTTTGTCAATCTACGTGTTATTGGGAACTACTAGCAACAACATTTCGCCTTGTANGTGAGCACTAAATAGCGTTGGTCTTTGTCAATCTACGTGTTATTGGGAACTACTAGCAACAACATTTCGCCTTGTAAAGCATCAAACAAACAGTTTTTGTAGACACTAACAAATTTTTTCTTTCAGTGTAAAAATTTACGTTTGGCACCATCAGACTGTCCTTAATAGTTTCTCTGTTACTGACGCACAAATAGTGTACACATTAACCTGTGCCACACACACACGTATATATGCATACTTACCTACAGGTATAAGTTCGTTCCGCAAGAACAATTTTACTATTTGCTTTTGTACTAGTAGTAATAAAAAATAAAAATACAGCTTCGAAAGTTATATCGCGAATGGACATATTGCTCTTGTAAACTTAACATATGGCTGGTGTTTAGAAAACGTGAGCAGTTTTTTTTATTTAGTGACACAAATAAAACAAATTTATTGGTGTAATACACTTAATGCTATTTTTAAAATAAACACACAACTAAATCGCGGAGAAAAACTGATCACAGTAAAATATAAATANATACACTTAATGCTATTTTTAAAATAAACACACAACTAAATCGCGGAGAAAAACTGATCACAGTAAAATATAAATACTAACAATAACTGCTGTAATAACGTTATCCTCTGTATTGTAAATTACTAAACAGTAAAAAATTTGTGTCATGCTTATTCTCGAGTTCTGCAATTGGGACTATGATGGTCGAATAGGAAATNTACTAAACAGTAAAAAATTTGTGTCATGCTTATTCTCGAGTTCTGCAATTGGGACTATGATGGTCGAATAGGAAATAAATAAACCTTGGCCATTACATACCTCTATGTTGGGCGTCCTCCAAATCTCTACACTTTTGACATTGGCATTTCAACTGTCAAAGTAATTTTCTGGAACTTTATTCTAGAGTGTGTAGCGGTGTGGCAAATATCTCGCTAACATTCACTCTTTCCGGCCTCGCGATGCCTAATGTTCGTGAGGAAAGTTTCTACGACAGTAATTTTGTTCTCTGCTGGGGGAGAGAATTTACAGTGTGAGAACTAGTTTATCAGCCCTCACTTAATTGTGTTATTTTCAAACGGAGACTCACCCTCATAGCTGTCAATAAATTAAACATCCCGTTTCATCCTATAAAAAATTCTCTGTTTCTCTCTCTCTAAGTAACTTTCTCTTCTGCAATTATAAAAACTTCTTGCAAACATTTAAAATTAATAAAGTATATTTTAAACACTTTGAAGTAATTTTTGTTGCTTTCTTTGTACTCATTTACGCAAAATTATGTTCTCAGAAAAACGACTCTTACAAACAATATTTAACACATGCTCTTAGAGTGCCGGTTTGATATCTGTGTTCGTGTGAGTAGAAAAGCGGATATTCGTAGGAGTACGATATAGTTTCTGAAGGCAGTCCTTGCTTAAATGAGCACTTAATAGAACCTTGTTAAGTTTCTTCTTTTAGCTCAATGGGTACCTTTCCGCTATGTGTGACAACTAAAACTATCATGGTCCAGCTTGGTCACCATAAGCCTATTGTAGTCACTTGTGTAATCGTCACGAAAGTGTGAACGTTTTACAAATGTAAATATATTACTATTGCACCAAATATCGTTGGCCATTCCATAAAAGGAAAATTAGCAGCCTTGATTTTAAACGTAAAATGTTTAATGAACCACTTAGGCACTCAACTATTTTTTCGAAACTCTCTGCCAACATAACGGTTGACATAACAGTCAGTATTTAAATGATATTTGTGCAATTATGCGTAGTTATTATTTTTAAGATTTATTTTTAAAAAAATACATTTTAACTGCAAACTAGCAACAGCATTTAATATTCGTAATGTATAANATTTTTAAGATTTATTTTTAAAAAAATACATTTTAACTGCAAACTAGCAACAGCATTTAATATTCGTAATGTATAATGCAACCTAACACGCAGGAAACACACAAGCCAGTATGTCACAAGCAACAATCATTTATATNTATTTTTAAGATTTATTTAAAAAAAAATACATTTTAACTGCAAACTAGCAACAGCATTTAATATTCGTAATGTATAACGCAACCTAACACGCAGGAAACACACAAGCCAGTATGTCACAAGCAACAATCATTTATATATATATAATGTAAAATGATTTCAACTTGTGCGTAGCATCTGCTTGACGAATGGACGCTTTTGCAACCGTCCATTTTCACAGCTGGCCGTAGGCATCCATGAGGTAGTGCGCAAAATTGAGTCCACATAGAAACTATACAAATACGAGTTTCGGACAAGTTAAATATTTTTTTTCTCTAAATTATGCCTGGCCGTCCCATGATCTGTTTGCTTGCTTGACTGAGCACGGCAAAATGTAGCTAAAAATAAATGCCAAATAACTAGGGCCAGTGACTTTTCGCGTAAAATTCGGAGCACACAGTAGACTTCAATACTATATACACACCCCAGCTGTTGTTATTCTTCCATTGGCTGCTGGTGCCGTGTCCGTCTTTGACCAAGCCACTCAGGACTAAGTAACTCCGACAATGAACCTTCTTGATTCGTGAGCAAACGGATAAAACGGGCCAGAACATTTTTTAGCTAATCAAAGAAGCTTGACGATCCTACAGTGCTTTGGACTATATCTTGTCTTGAAATCTTTTCGCGAAATATCACTGCCCCTACAAATAACTATATCGACATGAATGCTGTTTACGCTGTGTCAAGTTTATTTGGAACTGTTGATGATGTTAATCCGGTGTTTCTTTTGTTAATTTTTCAATCTCTTAGATTTGCGTTACTGACTCTAAATATCAAAATGTTGATATTTTGTAACATACAAATAAAAAAAATCCACGTGTAACCCCTTGGCAGGCAGTGAGTAATGAAGTACTGTGATAAATACACCACATAGTGGCTAACAATACAACAGCGAAACAGCCGCTCACATCACGAACTCTCAAGATCACATGCCAGGAAGGAGACGTCACCGGCCAGCAAAGTGCTAGAACGCCGTTCGCCAATCAGCGTCAGGCGACCTACTCTCCAGCCGGCAGACCAGCCAATACGGGGAAAAAACAGAAACGTTTCCCAGCATGACGTTGCCACTCGAAACTCTTATTCCCGTTCCCAGTGTCGCGCAGCCAATCAAAGAATCGGTACGCCCTCGTCAAAGTACCGCCATCCCATTTCGTATCTGTGTACTAGTTTACTCTGTGTCTACGACGTGAAGGCCAGGCCAGATCCTGCGTGTTAGTTATGCATGGAAAAATTTATTTAAACATACTAGATGCGGTTCGCGGTAAAATGAGCACATCTGAAATAAACCTTTGAGAAATGTTGCTGCTCCTACCGGCTTTTATTAGAACGGGCACAATGTCTGGCATGCACCCAGTAAAGTTGGCAGCGACGGAGGCAGAGTAGTGCCATTTCTTAACGTTGAATGGAAAGTGGTAGCTATTGCACACGCGCAGCGTTGCTGTACACCACCGCAGAAATAACAGAAAAAAATATATGTATTTTGTGGCAACCACAAAATGTTTTGTTTGTATTACCCTTGCGAAATATTTTTTTGTGGTGACTTGTCACCACTAAACTTTTGTGGTCAGTACAAAATTATTTTGTTATAACTACGTAATAATATGGCAGAGTTGCCTATCTACCAAATATTTTACTCCGTGAAACTGAATTTTAGAGATGTTGAATCACACAGCAGGTAACAAAACACAGACGAAATGGCGTGGCGGTTCCTTTGATGTGGGCGCGTCCGTTATCTGATAGACTGCGCGAGGCTCTGGGAACGGGATTTGTGTATGGTTGGCTACTGCATGCTGCCAAACGTTCCCTATTGGCTGGGCTGTCGGCTGGCGAGCAGGCACCACGCGCTGATTGGCGAACGGCGTTCCAAACATGTCACTGGCCGGTGGCGCCATTTGCTGGCGTGTGCTGCTGGAGTTCACGGGTACAATCGACTAGGCTTTCACCTCTGCATTCTTAACCCCGTTCGGTCCCGAATTAATTTCCAAGCTCGAGTGTTGCCATCGTGAATTGGTTTTTGGTGTGCGCTGTACTCGCGTGAAGCCTGCTTGTCGCAAGCAATGAACGACGTGATGTGTGGCTTTGCTATACCAGTGGCCCCCCCGCCTGACTGCATCGCGTTCATCCTTTTTTAACGGAGAAGCGCTGGAGCTATAAGGGTTACACTGACACGCGTTCCAAGAGCGCCATCGCCGTTAAGCGCAGGGCTCTGAACTGGCATGCAGTGTTCTCGTGGTGCTGCGTGTACCTGTGGGTAGGGGCATCTGTTTTTCCGCTTAAAGATTTTCGCGGATGATAGACTTCAGAGACCTATGTGCACACTTGCAGTCTTCATTTGACTATTGGTCGCTTGCATTTGTGTGACGAGAGTCTGTTACATGAGTAACCAATCCGAATTAAGTTTCTCCGATGCTAACCGTCCGTGATTCGCGGGCAAACAGATAAGACGCGTAACAATTGAAATGATCCATCCACGGCAGTCGTTCTGAACTAAAGTGCGCTGGAACACAACTTGTCCAGAAATCTTTTCGCGAAAAATCAGGTGCCCCTACCTATGGGACTTTCAGCGGTTACCCTATTATATTATTGATGAAAAGTCTTTAGCAAAGTTCAATAGAGGCTCCTATCGTAGTTTGGCTCGTGTCCGGCTAGTATTTTTTAAGATATGGCAGTCTGAAAAATTCGTTTTTAACTGTATCGGAGGGCTCCGAAATAATACTTACAGCATGTGCGGTACCTTTAAAGTACCGTTCCGTCCTCCTATGCGGTATGATGATTGTTTGCAGTTAAACAAACTGAGGGCACGTTTATTAGTTTCGTCAAAAAACCAGGATTTCAAACACTCCACAACGCATTTCAAGCGCTGGGAAGGCGGAACCCTTAAGATGGCCGCCTGTTTGAAGGAAATTTCCACGTCTGAGGCCTAAAAACTTGGAAGCACTAGAAGCGACCGAGGCATGCGCAACATCTTTCTCATCACCTCTACGCGCAAAGCTCTGAACTGGCGTGCAGTCTTGTCGTCGATAACGCGCCTCTATGGCACTTTCAGCGGAGACCCTGCCGTTTAATGGCATAAAAATAAAAATGAAGGTTTGATGTACGCCCCTATTCCTTTTTTTTAGCGTTTTGTACCGGAATGTTTATAGCTAAAAATTACCTTGAAAACACCCGTTTGAACCATTTCCACTATCACAAAAACATGCTTTAGAGAGAAATGGNATAGCTAAAAATTACCTTGAAAACACCCGTTTGAACCATTTCCACTATCACAAAAACATGCTTTAGAGAGAAATGGAGGAACTGAAAAACGTATACATACGCGTGACGTTTCTTAAATGCTATTTGTAAACATACCTCACTCAGAAATGTTGGACGGTTTTTTTTTAATAAAACGTTTTCTGCTGGATCTCTGCACACCGTTCGGCGGCCTACCCAGGCGGCCACCTTAACCAGCCACATAAGATAGGCGCAGAAACTTTAGCAAATCAGATTACTCGCAAGGAAGCCACTCAATACACCGAGCCTGGATTGCTGCTGTCTACGTTTGCGACCAAAAATATAATTTACTTGGCCACAATCATAGACACGAGGACTGAACGAGTTAAGTACTTTCTGGTGGAATGGTGGTGTATATTGCAAACTCCAGCCACGCATGTCAGAGAAGTCGTCTCACTGACCAGCGATACGGCGGGACGTCGTTCACCAGTCGGCTCGTGGAGACTATGCATCCAGACCAATAGGGAAGACCAAATTACGTGCAATAGCCAATCAGACCTAAGTACCTTTTACACAGTTTTCGCGCAGTCAATCAATGGCAGGGAATGCGTTTATACGAACGACTTTAGGCGAAACGACTTTCAGGCAAGATTACCTTAGGCAAAATGACTTTAGGCAAAACTACTTTTGGTAAAACGACTGTAGGCAAAATAACTTAAGCAAAATGTATTAAGCAAAAGTATTTTTAGGAAAACAAATTTGGGCAATATTACTTTGGCAAAATGCAGACGGGAAAACACTTTTAGGCAAAAAGATGCGTTCCCACGGATATAAGGGGCTCAATTCTAGCTTGTTTTGTTTCCAGTAGTAAATGTTTACAATGCGAAGACTGTTAGTTCAGGTAACGATATTCGTAAATTCACGGATAATTCTGCTAGATTTCTAACAAGATTTTTTAGAAGGCGCAGGCCTGTGTTTCGATTGCGGAGCCAGCAAGATACCGGGAGTCTCGTATACTGATATTGATTTCCGGTGTGGTTAGCAGAGCGAGCCACGAGCGATGCGATCCGGCCCTTTGCAGAAGAGCGCGCAGTTCTGTTTGCGAGCGGCGGGGCAAGGCCGGGACGCAATATAAACGCCACCCCACATCCATCGACCAGGGGGTAGTCGGTTATTAGGTACGTTGGTCTGCGGCGAAGGATCGTTCGTTGTTGCGGAAACACTGCGCCTGTGTTAGAGGAGGGGGGGGGCGGGCTGGTCAGTTGCCCGTGCAGGAACGTGCTTTCATCGCGAAGCGGGCGTATTTGAGCAATTGTGTGTAGCTCGGGCATGAACAGCATGTTTCCCCGGCCCCTGTTGTTCCTAACAATGACCTAAAAATTATTAGCTAAAGAGAAATAATAAAACCTAAATAGTATAAAACCTTTCAGGCCCATCTCAACCCGTTCAGTCCCGAAATAATTCGAGAGTTGAAGTGCAGCAATCGTTTAACTCGTTTGATGTGCGGTGTACTCGTGTCGAGCGTGCTTCATGACAACCAGTGAAGAACGCACTGCGTGTTCTTCGATGTCAGCACTGACCATTCACAAACGACAGGTGCAGCAACTTGCAACCAATCGGGTTTCTTACAAGGAAGAAGGCTTCAAATACAGGCCACATATTTTTTGTTGTTTTACAGTTCCGACCATAAACATCCATCACTTGCAACGTGTCCTCGATTATGGGCTCGGGGACTGAACGGGTTGGTTATATATAGGGCCAGTGACTTTTCGCGTAAAAATCTGAGCACACAGTAGACTTCAATACTATATACACACCTAAGCTGTTGTTATACCTCTATTGGCTGCTGGCGCCGTGTCCGTCTTTGCCCAAGCCACTCAGGACTAAGTAACTCCGACACTGAACCTTCGTGATTCGTGCGCAAACGATTAACACGGGCCAGAACATATTTAGCCAATCAAAGAAGCTGGACGACCCTACAGTGCTTTGGACTATGTCTTGTCTCGAAATCTTTTCGCGAAATATCACTGTCCCTAGTTATATATATTTAATATGTTACGTTTACAGAGAACATGTCCTGGCATCGCAATCAATGAGCTATTTATTGGCACTGTGTTCGACGATGACATGAGCCAGTGGGCAGTGAGCCCCGCAGTGTATAGTTTTTACAAAATATAAGTTTCTTGTGAGTTATGTACAGAATCGTGTAAACTTGGTCACAATGGGTTAAATAGTTTAACCACTCATGAAACAGGCTTTGATGCTGGCTGTTATCAAAGTGTGGAATGTCACTCACAGGAAATTTATAAATTAAGAAACGAATGACTGGTGGCTAACGTAGATTAAAAATGAAGCAGACTTATTTTCGTAATAAGTATTCATCCCCGATACTCGTTCACGGTTTGTCAGCATAGCTACCGAAATCGCATAATAAAACAGGGATGGGGAATTGTTTTAGCATTTGATTTTCCAACAGATCCGTAGCGATTTACTAAAATGTTTGCCAAAAATTTAACCCATTTTTCTTAAAACGTTGTCAGATGTGTATTGAAAATTTTTAGGCACGCACCTGCGTCAGCACCGTGCTAACCTGGTGTCCAATCAACAAGCATCGCCGGGGGAAGGGGGGTAAGCGCGCTGTATGCTACACACTCCCGTTAGCACATTTAACAGACTGTACAGGAAACTGGCACTAGTACTTAAGCACAGAATAGGTCCTATAGTCCATTCACTGTTACTTTCAGGCCATCCCTCCACCACTTGCAATCAAAGATTAACTAAGTCTAGAAAATTTCACCAAAGATTCAACGCACCGAACTTGTGTGCATTCAGTTAAGTAATATTTTGCACGAGAACTATTTCCTACTAGGCATTACAAACTCACATATTTTATCTCTGTTTTTACTCCTATAAATTATAAAGGAATAAAGGAAATATTATAATATACAAAAAAATTTTTAGTAAAAGTTTTATATAACTTAAACCAAAATACCTTTATGTTGAAAATGGTACAAAACGTTTGCGATACATAACATATTTTGGAAATAACCAAACGCGTCATATTTGGGGTGATTTTTCAAAGGTTTGATTTAATAAATGTGAAGATACCGCGAATAGACTATAAGTAGGGACACTCAAATTTCGCGAAAAGATGTACCCACATGCCATATTTTAATACCCTACGGGCATACTAGCAGTTTTATTTTTCTTATTCGCGGTGTGTTTTCATGAGAAGATATTTTCTTACTTGACTGTCCAATCAGAATTAGGTTACGCCGATACTGTACGTCTGTGATTCGCGGACAGACACTTGAAACACTAGATCATCCAATCAAGAAAGTGGATCTGAGCTAACGTGTTATGAAATACAACTGGTCGGGAAGTTTTTTTTCGCGTAATTCGGGTTTCCCTAGCTATAAGTATAAACAAGTGAAATGGCGCAGCGGTTCCTTCGATAATGGCCCCCTGCCCGTCCGTGGTTGGCTGCGCGAAGCTCCGGGGACGGGCCACGGGCCTGGTTGGCTACCGCGTTCTGCGAGAGATTCCCTAATGGCTGGGATGCCGGCTGGCGATTAGGATGCCAGGCGCTGATTGGCAAACGACTTTGCTACGTGTTGCTGGTCAATGACGCCATTTTGCTGGCGTGTGGGGTTGGAGTTGGCGGTATAAGTTGCTGTTTCACCTGTGTGCAGTTATCTGTACTGTGACCTGGGAGCTGGGAGCTGGGAGGTGCCAAAGGCGATGGAAATTAACAGAAATCAATGATAAATAAAAGAAATATCAGTTATTTCAAAAGTACAGTTTCTAGGGGTTCCTTTTTTTTTACTTTACTGATATGTTGCAATTCTTACTACTTTGGTTTTTGGTTTAAAAAAGGTTAGATACTGTAATATTGTAATAGTTTTAAAAGTAAAGAATAACAGGAAACTAATTTTGGCTCAAATAGTAGAAATTGCTTTGGTTTAAATTTTATAAAAAAAAAAAAAATGTTTAATGTGTATTTTAATATGATTGAAAAACATTATCTTTACGTTCAAACATCAATGGTTTGCATATAAATAACGTACGCCCTAGTCCAAAAGTGGGTCACTGGTGACCGTGTGCAATGACGTCATTAAATCACATGCTGCGAAGAGCAGGAACCAGAAATAATTACAGGCTCACCCCTTAATGTGACTCGCGTTGTTAACGAGAGCCGGGAAGTCCAGCCGGCTACTCCTAGTCCATTGTAATTAGCAGCGGCGAGGTGTCGTGAACGAATATATAGAGAAGCAATACTTCGATCTCAGCTGTACGCTTTGGCATTTCCGCTTGCACGTTCCGACCGAGCGCGGTCAAAAAAAAAAAAAAAACACGTGTTGCTGCGTCCAAGGCTGTGGCACTGAAAAAAATGTATTCCCTCGTCTCTTGCATGCTTCCAGCAGAAGAATGTGATGTTGCAGAATACTTAACAATACACAGGTGAAGCAGTCATTAAATCGCGAAATCCAGCCGCACACGACAGCAAAGTGGCGTCACTAGCCAGTCACATGTTGGAACTCCGTTCGCCAATCAGCGCCTGGTATTGTCTACTCGTGGTTTCTTCACACTTTTTTTTAAACCAAACCTTTGAAAAATCACCCCATATATGAGGTGTTTGGCTGTTTCCTTAATGTGCCATGTACCACAAGCGTTTTATATTTGCAACAACATAAAAATACATTATTTTTTGTTATACTGCAATTTTACTTATATTTTATCAATAAATTAAAATTTCTCATTTATAACTGTCATGAACTAAAACAGTGAGAAGATAGGTGTGTAGGTAATGCTTAGTAAGAAATAGTTCTTATGTTAAATATTATTACACTGANATAGGTGTGTAGGTAATGCTTAGTAAGAAATAGTTCTTATGTTAAATATTATTACACTGACTGCGCGCGAATGCGGTGCGTTGTCCCTTTGGTGTAATTTTCTAGACTTGGTTAAGCTTAGTTTGCGCGAGGAGGAGTAATATTCTGGAAGTATAATTTTAGCAGGGCATCAGAAAAGTGTGAAGTAACCAAGAATGGACTACAACAGCCCAACCAATAGCGAATATTTNTAATTTTAGCAGGGCATCAGAAAAGTGTGAAGTAACCAAGAATGGACTACAACAGCCCAACCAATAGCGAATATTTTCCGACACTCAGTAGCCGGACACGAAAACCCGTTCCCTAATCCTCGCACGGTCAATTAGAGAATGGGTACGCCTACACTGAGAGAAACGATTTGTATCAACAGCCAAACAAATACAGTTGAAATTTATTTTGTTGTTTCAGACCAACTATGTTTAAATCAAACACTTGGCTGTTAAAGTAACCGTTGCACTGAGAAAAATTACTGTTTCAGCATATCGAAAATATTTGTTTGCGAGGCGTTTGTTTAAACTAAATAATATTTTGTAAGTACAACCAAATCTCAATTTCTCAACAGAAATGAAATGAGTTCACAAAATCAAATAATTGATTCAAAACGACTTTGTTTGTGCCAAACAAATATTTTGTTGTTTCAGTATATTAAACAAATATTTAGTGTAACCAAACATATCGTTACAATTTGCCAACAAAATAATATGTTCTTTGCGAATTTGATGTTTTGACCAAATAATATTTTTAATATAATTTTTTTAATTAAATATATCCTCTGCTGGCTATACCGTACTTTTTAATGTTTATTACATTCAAATATATATTTGTTTGAATTCTACACACATAATATAAAAGTATGTATTTGAAACCCCACNTTTGTTTGAATTCTACACACATAATATAAAAGTATGTATTTGAAACCCCACGTATGCTTGCTTTTAGAAAACTAGGCTTATTTATTTAAATCAACTATATATTTGCTAAACTTTTATGATATGGTAATTTTAACCATTTGCTATACGCGGAACTGAACAACGAACTTGATTAGAAGCGAATGCGAATCAGTACATCATGGCGGACGAAGAAAAGGTACGCCGCTTCGTTTGCGGTGTATTTAAAAGTTAGGACCAGTTTTTAAAGGTATTTAATGTTGAATTTTTATTTTTCGCTTTCCCATTGTCTATATGTTTGCTTAGTGTAGGCATTTTACTATTAGAATTGTGGTGGGTTAGCTATGATTTTTCTAGAACGTGGCAGGTTATGTGAGGTTTGATTTTCTCTGGACTATGTTAAACTAACTTTATTATAGTATGCTTAAAGGATAGTGTATGCCGATGGGAGTGTAGGAGTTCGGGAACAAATGTGATTTTTATTATATTGGTGGTTAAGTACTATGCGAAAGGTGAAAATACCTACAAGAATGAAAAAAAGAACAATTAACATACATCTGAAAAAATATAAGTATTGTACAAGTGGTTAAGCCCTACAAAAATGGTGATGTGCAGTGAGCTTGTCTGGTGGCTAAGAAAAATGGGATCCTATATGGTGGCCTAAAAACAAATACAGTTGTTGGCAGACGAAACAATGTGATGGTTCGAGGAGATCTGTAAATGCCAGGAGCAAATGGAACTTAGCATAAGTTGAGATCTAGCAACAGTTCGCTCAAGATGTCTGACGACTGGGGACGCGACTCACTGAGTGATGAGGAATCGATGTGTAACCTGAATATCGACGAGGAGGTCTCCGCTGTCCTGCTGCTGACGAAGGAGAACTAGTTAAAACCGATGGGTATGTATGTAACAGCATTTATACACGAAGTGACTAAATGAGTTCTTACAAGATGGTCAGGTTAGGTTATGGCAGATTAGGTTATTTCAGGTTATGTTATGTTAGGTTAAGTCAACATGTCTTTCTAAGTACTACAAGTTCAATGTAAGTGGTAAAATATTCAAAGTTCCTACACAAGGGGAAAGTTTTACAAGTCCTGCACAAAGTATGGATGTTTTCTAAGTCAGATGAAAGGTGGAACGAAGATGACTGAATGAGAAAATTTTGCAAAGTCCTCCATGAATGGTTGAGTTCCACAGCAGCAGAAAAATATGCAAGACTACATAAGGAATAAATTTGACTAGTCCTACACAAGATGACTAAATGAGTTCTCACACAATGGTTAAGTTAGATTATGTCAGATCTAGTCCTACACGAGGTATACATTTTTTCTAAGTTCATTGTAAGTGGTGAAATATTCAAAGTCCCTACAAAAGGAATTTTTTTTTTCATAAGTCCTACGCATGGTGAAATATATTCTAAGTCCTGCATGAGGTTAAAAATATTTTCCAAGTACTATACAACATGAAAATTTTTTTCTAAGTTCAACAAAGATGGCGATTTGAGAGGACCTAGTAATCAGCAGGCGACTAAAATGGAATGCGAGAGCACGGGAAAATAGGGATATATAGAGCATGATGCCAAAATGGCAGACAATAAGGTGGAATGACAGAGCATGAAAATATATAATACAAGACGGCAAATGTTAAGATGGAATGACAGAGCATAATAACATAAAATCCAAGATAGCAAATGTCAAGGTGGAGTGATAGAGCATGTTGTCAAAATGAAAAATGTCAAGATGCAATGATGGAACATGAATAAATGGAATCCAACGTAGCGGGCCGAAACAAGATGGCGGGTGGAAACAAGATGGCAGTCGGAAACAGGATATCGGCCGGAAACACTCCGCTTCCGGCTCCTGGCTCCTGTCCCACAAACTACTATGCTAAACTACTTATAGATAAGGTCAATCAAATTCTAACATTAATTCATATAATAGTGTTTCATGGAATTCTTGAATCATGGTTTGGGGTGGGAAATTATAAAAAAAAATATATCTGTCAGCCTCATCTTAGTCTGTAAGTTTTCCTAGGTCGTTAACCATCGCCATAACAGGCAAATAGCTTCCCGTCCTTTATAGTTTTAAGTCAAGTTCCTGAAGAGCCCCAGTTCATAAAAGAAATAAAAGTTATAATTTCACGTAGCTTAATCGTCAGGGAGCCGAGGAGAGTGTTTTCCCATAGTACCATTTTCACGATTCCCCCGGGGGGAAAAATAAGAGTACAGATGAAATTTTATTGCTGTCATAAACTTCGAGAAATAAGCCCGCCTGACCGTGCAACTTACCGTGCACTGTGCTCCATTATCCTTACTTACGATGCTTTTTTTCCCAACAGTCAGTTCAATGAAATTAAAGTTAAATGATTATTCCCAGTTGGCTGTCCTCCTCTATCGCGTGACGATGGACAGAATTCCTGGAAAACCATGGCGATAAAAGTTTTAGACGAACGCACAAACTTCAACAATGTTCTTCATTTGTTGTCACTTTTATTCTACTGTTTTCACGAGTGCTTAAAATGTGTTTTNGCACAAACTTCAACAATGTTCTTCATTTGTTGTCACTTTTATTCTACTGTTTTCACGAGTGCTTAAAATGTGTTTTATGGAAGTTTGTTAGTCTAAATACCCATTATGGCTTGTTCTGTAGGTTCTCAGCTAATTTTAATAAGTCTTAAATTCGTATATATTTTATGACATCTTTTGAGAATTAAACAATACATAAATTGACGTATTAGTTGTTCAGATTTAATTAGGTAAAAAAGTGCATATTTTAACACCTGTAACTGTATAATTCTTCAGGAAAAAGAAAAACACAAAGAATGACGTTAAAAATATAGACAAAACAAGCCGAGACTAGTTGTTGTCAATTGATGCCACTTCGAAAAGCGTCGGTACAGATTCGCTAAGAAAACTACGAGTCTTGTTTCGTGCTATCTTCGCTAAGAAAACTACGAGTCTTGTTTCGTGCTATCTTCGCTAAGAAAACTACGAGTCTTGTTTCGTGCTATCTTCGCTAAGAAAACTACGAGTCTTGTTTCGTGCTATCTTCGCTAAGTCGCCAGGTTTAGAAGTTACGTATTTGTCTTCGCCTCAGTGTTTGTGTTGTCATCATTGTGTCGTCTAGAGTTTTTTTTTTTAGCGTATTTGTACATCGTGGGTCCAATACTATAATTATATAACTGAAAATGTACTATTTTGAGTTATGAGCGATTTTATTTTTCTACTCATATTGAGTAAAATTTGCATAATAGTAATACATCCAACCTCTAAGGGACGTCTCAAAAGGAATGTCTCAAATTTCGAGCAAACATTAATTACTTCTAGCATTTAAAGGCTCTTTTTTGGAACAATATGCTGGGGCAGATAAGACAACAATAAAGGCAAAGACAATATATTATATTGCCTTTGTTTTTCGATGTTGTTTTGTTTCGTTTAGTTCGGCGGAACTCTGACAGTATTATTTGTGGGTGTTGCGTTTATGTTTTAAATGTCTGTTGACAACTGCTAGTCTCGGCTATATTTTTCTGAATGCATTTAATGACATCCTATGGTTTTTCCTTGGCGACTTATCTCTATAACGGCAAGAGTCAGTGATTTTTCGCAACAAAAAAAAACAGTACATGGTATACTTCAATACTATACCCACCGAACAACAGTTTGTCTATTGCCATTGATTGCTGTTTGCTTGAGAAGCACTTTTCATATTTGACCGGGCCACTTACAATTCGGCAACATCGGCACGGCTCTTACGTCATTCGTGTGCCAACAGCTAAGGCTCCCGCATACCTGGCGCTTTTCTCCGCGTTTTTAGGCCGAGAAGCGCGGCAGTGGTAAGGGCGATACTGCCACGGGCATCAATTGCGCCATCGCCGCTAAGCACAAGGCTCTCAACTGGCTCTCGGTGTTCTCGTCACACTGCGTGTACCTATGAGACTTTCAGCGGTGGCACTATCATTTTATTGGCGGAAAGTCTGTAGGAAGGTTGAATCCCGTGCTCTCGAGTAGTTTTGTGTGTATCCGACGCGTATATTTTGAGATACAGCACTTTGAAAAAAAAACCGTTTTACTCCGTTTTGGAGAACTCTGAAATGGTGTTTCCAATGTGCGTGACGTCTTGAAAGCACTCAACAGTCCTCGTCTGATGTGTGTGTTCTTTTCGTAGATCATTGGATGCGCTTTTAATAGAAAAACGAGTATTTCAAACACACTGCAACGCATTTCAAGCGCCAGGTAGGCGGGAAGCACGTGTTAAAAAGTAATTCAACCAATCATGATAGTTAAACTACCCTACAGTATTTTCAAATATAACTTGTCTTGAAATCTTTTCGCAAAATTTCAGTGGCCCTAGCAATGGCGTTATCCGAAGTAATTTTCCATTTAATCGCGCGGAAGGATGTCCCGTGTCGCGAGGCGCTCGGGCGAAGGACGGAGTTGTTCGGTGACGCCCACCCAGGATCGCTAACACGCCGGGCGGTAGACGTCGGTCGGTGGCGGCCTGGCAAATCCTGTTTACGTAAGCCCGCGGCTGTCGTTCGTGAAACCCGACAACCGCCTACTGACGCGGGAGCGAGGATCTATTTGGGTGTTCGCACTCCACAGTTGTGGCCACGCCGCGTGGCGTGGGGTGGTTACACTGCAGGACTCCAGGGTTCGAATCCTTAGTGTGGTATGTAAGAGTCAGTAGCCCTAAAAATATTTTGGGGCTAGTGACTTTAGGGCTGCTGACTTTAGGGGTAGTGACTTTAGGGGTAGTGACTTTAGGGCTGGTGACTTTAGAAGTAGTGACTTTAGGGGTAGTGACTTACGTGCTGTTTTATCGTGGAGAAGCTAGGGCATCTTAACGTGGTTAGTATCCATTCCGTCTTAGAGTTTCTTACAAATCTTCGTAAAGAAAATTTATGACCAGACATAAAAAAACGAAGTAAGACATGACATAGAGGACAACTTTCTTTATATTTTTTTTGAATTTTTACAGTTTCAATTATACTTTTATTTTGAGATAAAGGATTGACATTATTAAATTATTAGGTAATATTTGATTATGGTTATAGATGTGAAACTGGTTATGTAAGAATAATAAGTTTGATTTTAAAATGACTGTTAAGAAGTTCCCTATGACTTGATAAGCTTGGCTTTTAAAAATTGACTCCGAAAATTAAGATATGGAGGAAAATTCGTAAATCCAAGATGGCAAGGAGACTTCCCTTTAAGCGTCAAACCTCGCCTTGTTTGTGCCTGTTAGCCGAGTGACGTGAAAACGCGCGCTTAAAGAAAACGCCGGTTAAATTTTAACTTTTTATACACTCGACGAAATTAGGGGGCGAAATTATCGCTTGTAACAAGCTATATGCGAGACATCTATATGTGAATAATGTGTCGGTGAGCAACTGAACATTTTAATGGCAGTTGTTCATCGCTTTCGCCATGTTTGTGGTTAACACTTTCATAGATAGCCCATCAGGTGTACCAATGAATAGTTCATAATGAACCGCTATGTTCTAGGATTTGAGCATATTAAGGCCCACGTAATTCAACTACTGTATTTTGTAGTCGAGCGGCATTTTCCAGCCATGTGACATATTTCTGAAGGGCAGATTTATCATCTTATGTTCTTTGTAGTCCAGACTTCAGAAAAAAATTGATTTTGTGAAAGTGCGAGGTTTTAAAATCCCGGAAATATAAGTAAATCATTGCCGGTTTGGTATACGTGTAATGCAATGAAAGTGTTAATTAAAAAGGCAATTTTTCATTTCATGCACGGATCAGAATCACTAAGCTAATTGCGAACTGTATAAAATATCATCAGCAAACATCCTAAAAGAGTGCCTATGTTCAGTATTGGAAATCTGTGATATCAGGCTGCAAATACATAAATATTGGGTGTCGCTACTTTACAAAGTTGGCAACTCGATTACGCATTTTATTTTTTTCTGAACAATCAGAGGATAGCTACTGTGGTATATGGCTGCTCTCACCGTGCTCGTTTACACAGATGTAGTTAAATCACGAACCAACACATATCTGGGGTGGATAATAAAGAGGAAGACCAACGGCATTTCCCTATTTTCATGTAATGGGGACAGAAAGTACTTAGGAACACACTGCTCCCATTGCAGTCGTAAGGAATCTAACCCACGACCTTCCGACTGCGAAACCGCATGACGGATCAGCCATATCTATTATCATCTATGTTACCCCACCAATACACTTGTTTTTGTTCGACGGTATTACTTTTTTTTGTTTTTATTATTCTAAAATTATTTCAGCCAAAACCGTTGTTACTAAATTGTGTAACTGGTTTTTTAGGGCGCTGACATAAGTTTGTTTTATTAGACGGGCGTCGGAAAATGAAACTCTGAGTAGTAACAAAGTTCTTGCTTTATAATATGCAGTATTGGGTCTCATGTTTCTCCCTACGCATAGAAATGCTAAAAGCAGTGGGTCTCCATGATTGTAGCTCGTTGCACAATAAAGCTAATATCGACTTCATGTTTATTATTTTAGTAGATATTGCTATTGTCAAATTGTTTGAAGTACTTCACAATATCTCAGTGAATTGCAGCAGCTCTTTTTAATAGTTTTAGATCTGGGAAGGCAAACTTTATAACAACTTTCAATTTTCAGTTTTTCAACATAAATACTTTTACGCGCTCGCTGCTTCCCATCCTTTGCGAGAGCGGAAACGTGTGAAGGTCACGCATGTAACCCAAGAGCGGGCGGCGAACACGAAGATCAGCTTACACTGGCTTGCCGCCGCGTGTTTACGGTTTGCGCCCCTGACCTTCAGCTGACTGAATTTCTGCATTTATCTGAAGAATGCTCTGGATTACTGACTTCGTTTCTCTCAGCGTGACTCAGGGTGCGCTGAACCTTCCAGATGGTCAGGTCGACTGATACAAAAGCACGTCGGGTCCCCGAGCCGGGAGTTGATAAGTGGATGAGTGGCGGGAGTTTTAGCGGTAGACGACGATCGAAACGAGCGGCGAGAAAAGTGTCCAGCAGGAGAAAAATTTATGACTGCTAGCATAGGCGCAGAAAATAGTGTGACTGGCAGGCTGGACTATTGGACTGAATGCGTGAGTGAAAGACATTACAATTGATGGCAACAGTCAGACTGAAAGTGTGTTAATGAGGAGAATGAGTTAATTGACGATAACCAAACAGAGACAATAAGAATGACGTTAATTATAGTTTTAATATATATTATATATTGCACTCACTGAGAAATAAAAACAGTAATAGTGGACATAGATGGATTAAAGATGTAAATATTAGCTGAGTGAGTAAATTAAAATAAAATTTAGTTATTTTATTTTTATAAAGACCTCCATCCCTCACGAACTCGGATACGCCCCTCGGGCATCTCGTATGTTCCCAAACCTTCTTAAAATTTTTATAGTTTCTGTTCCTTCATCTTATGTTAATTGAAAAACATGCTTCTTGCAGGGATTTTTTTATTTAGAAATCCTTATTTACTGCGATCTCGTCACAGTACTTTTGAATACAGATGTCAAACAGCATTTTATTGTACAAACTGCAGCCGCAGACACCGAATAAATGATGACCAACAGCACGTAGAAACGCTGTTCGCCAATCATCGCCGAGTAACTCACATGCTATCTGGTAGCCCGGCCAATATGGAACTTCTTGTAGAACGCAAGCTGTAGCCAATCAGACATAACGCCCGTTACCTGAGACTCGCGCAGCTGATATCGAATGTATACGCCCGTAATAAGAAAACCACTACACCATTTCGCCTGCGTATTTATCTACTCTGTGATCTTTTCAAAACTGACAGACGTATGCGTATTTGAACTCTATATTGTCTTTAAATGAATCTGCTGGTGAGGATCGGGCATATACCAGCGACTCCTACTCGGCGAGCTGCCAACTGACCCGCTCTAACAGCCGCTCGAGTCGCCNGCACAAACTTCAACAATGTTCTTCATTTGTTGTCACTTTTATTCTACTGTTTTCACGAGTGCTTAAAATGTGTTTTTATGGAAGTTTGTTAGTCTAAATACCCATTATGGCTTGTTCTGTAGGTTCTCAGCTAATTTTAATAAGTCTTAAATTCGTATATATTTTATGACATCTTTTGAGAATTAAACAAGACATAAATTGACGTATTAGTTGTTCAGATTTAATTAGGTAAAAAAGTGCATATTTTAACACCTGTAACTGTATAATTCTTCAGGTAAAAGAAAAACATAAAGAATGACGTTAAAAATATAGACAAAACAAGCCGAGACTAGTTGTTGTCAATTGATGCCACTTCGAAAAGCGTCGGTACAGGTTCGCTAAGAAAACTACGAGTCTTGTTTCGTGCTATCTTCGCTGTGTCGCCAGGTTTAGAAGTTACGTATTTGTCTTCGCCTCAGTGATCGTTTGTGTTGTCATCATTGTGTCGTCTAGAGTTTTTTTTTTTAGCGTATTTGTACATCGTGGGTCCAATACTATAATTATATAACTGAAAATGTACTATTTTGAGTTATGAGCGATTTTATTTTTCTACTCATATTGAGTAAAATTTGCATAATAGTAATACATCCAACCTCTAAGGGACGTCTCAAAAGGAATGTCTCAAATTTCGAGCAAACATTAATTACTTCTAGCATTTAAAGGCTCTTTTTTGGAACAATATGCTGGGGCAGATAAGACAATAATAAAGGCAAAGACAATATATTATATTGCCTTTGTTTTTCGATCTTGTTTTGTTTCGTTTAGTTCGGCGGAACTCTTGACGGTATTATTTGTGGGTGTTGCGTTTATGTTTTAAATGTCTGTTGACAACTGCTAGTCTCGGCTATATTTTTCTGATTGCATTTAATGACATCCTATGGTTTTTCCTTGGCGACTTATCTCTATAACGGCAAGAGTCAGTGATTTTTCGCAACAAAACAAAAACAGTACATGGTATACTTCAATACTATACCCACCGAACAACAGTTTGTCTATTGCCATTGGTTGCTGTCTGCTTGAGAAGCACTTTTCATATTTGACGGGGCCACTTACAATTCGGCAACATCGGCACGGCTCCTACGTCATTCGTGTGCCAACAGCTAAGGCTCCCGCATACCTGGCGCTTTTCTCCGCGTTTTGAGGCCGAGAAGCGCGGCAGCGGTAAGGGCGATACTGCCACGGGCATCAATTGCGCCATCGCCGCTAAGCACAAGGCTCTCAACTGGCTCTCGGTGTTCTCGTCACACTGCGTGTACCTATGAGACTTTCAGCGGTGGCACTATCATTTTATTGGCGGAAAGTCTGTAGGAAGGTTGAATCCCGTGCTCTCGAGTAGTTTTGTGTGTATCCGACGCGTATATTTTGAGATACAGCACTTTGAAAAAAAAACAAACAGTTTTACTCCGTTTTGGAGAACTCTGAAATGGTGTTTCCAATGTGCGTGACGTCTTGAAAGCACTCAACAGTCCTCGTCTGATGTGTGTGTTCTTTTCGTAGATCATTGGATGCGCTTTTAATAGAAAAACGAGTATTTCAAACACACTGCAACGTATTTCAAGCGCCAGGTAGGCGGAAACCACGTGTTAAAAAGTAATTCAACCAATCATGATAGTTAAACTACCCTACAGTATTTTCAAATATAACTTGTCTTGAAATCTTTTCGCAAAATTTCAGTGGCCCTAGCAATGGCGTTATCCGAAGTAATTTTCCATTTAATCGCGCGGAAGGATGTCCCGTGTCGCGAGGCGCTCGGGCGAAGGACGGAGTTGTTCGGTGACGCCCACCCAGGATCGCTAACACGCCGGGCGGTAGACGTCGGTCGGTGGCGGCCTGGCAAATCCTGTTTACGTAAGCCCGCGGCTGTCGTTCGTGAAACCCGACAACCGCCTACTGACGCGGGAGCGAGGATCTATTTGGGTGTTCGCACTCCACAGTTGTGGCCACGCCGCGTGGCGTGGGGTGGTTACACTGCAGGACTCCAGGGTTCGAATCCTTAGTGTGGTATGTAAGAGTCAGTAGCCCTAAAAATATTTTGGGGCTAGTGACTTTAGGACTAGTGACTTTAGGGATGGTGACTTTAGGGTTTCTGACTTTAGGGCTGCTGACTTTAGGGATAGTACCGTTACGGCACGTGACTTTAGGGCTGGTGACTTTAGGACTGGTGACTTTAGGACTAGTGACTTTAGAGCAACTGGCTTTAGGGCTAGTGACTTACGTGCTGTTTTATCGTGGAGAAGCTAGGGCATCTTAACGTGGTTAGTATCCATTCCGTCTTAGAGTTTCTTACAAATCTTCGTAATATAAATTTATGACCAGACATAAAAAACGAAGTGAGACATTTCATAGAGGACTACTTATAGAATTTTTTGAAATTTTTGCAGTTTCAATTATACTTGTATTTTGTGATGTCAGATTAACGTTATTAAATTATTATGTATTATTTGATTACGATAATAGATGTGAAAAAAATTATGTAAGAAAAATAAGTTGGATTTTGAAATAACTGTTAAAAAGTTTCCCATTACTTGATAAGCTTGGTTTTTTTTAAATTGTCTCCGAAAATTAAGTTATGGAGGAAAATACGTAAATCCATGATGGCAAGGAGACTTTCCTTTAAGCGTCGAACCCCGCCTTGTTTGTCTCTGTTAGCCGAGTGACGTGAAACCGAGCGCTTTAAAAAAAACGCTGTTTAAATTTTAACTTTTTATACACTCGACGCAATTAGGTGGCGAAATTATCGCTTGTAACAAGCTATATGCGAGACATCTATATGTGTCTAATGTGTCGGTGAGGAACTGAACATTTCAATGGCAGTTGTTCATCGCTTTCACCATGTTTGTGGTTAACACTTTCATAGATAGCCCATCAGGTGTACCAATGGATGGTTGATAATAAACCGCTATGTTCTAGGATTTGAGCATATTAAGGCCCACGTAATTCATCTACTGTATTCTATAGTCGAGCGGGATTTTCCAGCCATGTGACATATTTTTGAAGGGCAGATTTATCATCTTATGTTCTTTGTAGTCCAGACTTCAGAAAAAAATTGATTGTTTGAGAGTGCGAGGTTTTAAAATTCCGGAAATATAAGAAATCATTGCCAATTTGGCATACGTGTAATGTAATGAAAGTGTTTATTAAAAAGGCAAATTTTCATTTTATGCACGGGTCAGAATCACTAGGCTAATTACGAACTGTATAAAATATCATCAGCAAACATCCTAAAAGAGTGCCTATGTTCAGTATGGGCAATCTTTCATATCAGGCTGCAAATACATAAATATTGGGTGTCACTACTTTACAAAGTTGGCAACTCGATTATGCATTTTATTCTTTTCTGAACAAGCAGAGGATAGCTACTGTGGTATATGGCTGCTCTCACCGTGCTCTTCTACACAGATGTAGTAAAATCACAAACCAACACATATTTGGGGTAGATTATAAGGAGGAAGACCAACGGCATTTCCCTATTTTCATGTAATGGGGACAGAAAGTACTTAAGAACACACTGCTCCAATTGCAGTCGTAAGGAATCAAACCCACGACCTTCCGACTGCGAAACCGCATGACGGATCAGCCATATCTATTATCATCTATGTTACCCCACCAATACACTTGTTTTTGTTCGACGGTATTACTTTTTTTGTTGTTTATATTATTTTAAAATTATTTCAGCCAAAACCGTTGTCACAAAATTTTTTTACTGGTTTTCTAGGGCGCTGACATACGTTTGTTTTGTTAGACGGACGTCACAAAATGAAACTCTTAGTAGTAACACAGTTCTTCCTTTATAATATGCAGTATTGGGTCTCATGTTTCTCCATACGCATAGAAATGCTAAAAGCAGTGGGTCTCCATGATTGCAGCTCGTTGCACATCAAAGCAAATATCGACTTCGTGTTTTTTATTTGAGTAGATATTGCTATTGTTAAATTGTTTGAATCCCTTCAAAATATCTCAGTGAATTGCAGCAGCTCTGGGAAGGCAAAATTTATATAGGAATGATTCCTAACAACTTACAATTTTCAGTTTTTCAACATAAATACTTTTACGCGCTCGCTGCTTCCCATCCTTTGCGAGAGCGGAAACGTGTGAAGGTCACGCATGTAACCCAAGAGCGGGCGGCGAACACGAAGATCAGCTTACACTGGCTTGCCGCCGCGTGTTTACGGTTTGCGCCCCTGACCTTCAGCTGACTGAATTTCTGCATTTATCTGAAGAATGCTCTGGATTACTGACCTCGTTTCTCTCAGCGTGACTCGGGGTGCGCTGAACCTTCCAGATGGTCAGGTCGACTGATACAAAAGCGCGTCGGGTCCCCGATCCGGGAGTTCATAAGTGGATGAGTGGCGGGAGTTTTAGCGGTAGACGACGATCGAAACGAGCGGCGAGAGAAGTGTCCGGTGGGAGAAAAATTTATGACTGCTAGCATAGGCGCAGAAAATAGCGACTGGCAGGCTGGACTATTGGACTGAATGCGTGAGTGAAAGACATTACAATTGATGGCAACATACAGACTGAAAGTATGTTAATGAGGACAATGAGTTAATTGACGATAACCAAACCGAGACAATAAGAATGACGTTAATTATAGTTTTAATATATATTATATATTGGGCTCACTGAGAAATAAAAACAGTAATAGTGGACATAGATATATTAAAGATTTAATAATAGCTGAGTGAGTAAATTAAAATCAAATTTAGTTATTTTATTTTTATTAAGACCTCCATCCCTCACGATCTCGGTGTCTCGTATGTTCCCAAACTTTCTTAAAATTTTTATAATTTCTGTTTCTTTATCTTATGTAAGTTAAAAAACATGCTTTTTTTGCAAGGGATTTTTTTAATCAGAAATCCTTATTTACTGCGATCTTGTCACTGTACGTTCGAATACAGATGTCAAAAAGTATTGTATTGTACAAACTGCAGCCGGAGACACCAAATAAATTATGATCAACAGCACGAAGGAACGCCGTTCGCCAATCATCGCCATGTAACACACATACTATCTGGTAGCACGGCCAATATGGAGATTTTTGTAGAACGCAAGCAAGCTGTAGCCAATCAGACATAACGCCCGTTACCTGAGGCTCGCGCAGCTGATATCGAATGTACATGCTCGTAATAAGAAAACCACCACACCATTTCGCCTGCGTGTTTATCTACTCTGTGATATTTTCAAAACTGACAGACGTATGCGTATTATAACTCTATATTGTCTTTAAATTAATCTGCTTGTGAGGATCGGGCTCCTACTCGGCGAGCTGCCAACTGACCCGCTCTAACAGCCGCTCGAGTCACCCGCCCACTGCCGGCGTCCCCTGACGTACCGGATGTGCGCCAATCTTCCTCGTTGACTCCTGTTTCTGCGGCGCGACGCAGACCCGTCCACTCGAGTGTTGCCGATGCGTCCACATCAACCCAGTTGGCGCCTACCACTCCAGCTCCTGTCTGATATTTATAAGTGTCGGACGGCGAAGGAGCCGCGGAGGTGTAGTGGTAAGACTGCTCGCCTCCCACCTAGGCAAATCGGGTTCGATTCCCGGCGGGGCCGCTCCCGTATTTTCGCATGTGGGAATCGTGCTGGACGATGCCGCTGGTCAGCGGGTTTTCTCGGGGATCTCCCGTATATCCCCCCCGCCGGCCTTGTATTCCGGCACCGCTCCATACTCGCCTCACCTCACACGCATCGGCTCTCAAGACCTCGATGTTAAGAGCCGCCAAAATCTCTCCACTCATCTCGGATGGGGAACTTTTGCTTGCTCGCTATTGTCAACGCCCGGAAGAACCGCAAACCACACGCGAGCAAGTTGGCAGTCATACATTCCATGCGTCGTGCGGCGTTAGTTGCACTTCTCTTCTAACGTACGAAAAGTGCACACGGTCCTTAGTGACGGAGCTTGTTCAGCCAATAATAACATGCACGTCGAGAACATTCACGAAACTTTATCAATACATATCTATTGAAATCGAAAAATGTAGAAAGCGAAAGCCTAAAATTTGCGAAAGACGAAAGACCGAGAAAAGGCACAAGTTGCTACGCTCATGACACCAAGTCCAAAAAATCAGAACCGTGTACGACGGCGCCTACAAAATATACTTAACGTCAATTAAAAAACTAATATAAACCTCGGAAACTAAAAAAAAAAAAAAAATGGCAGCATATTTTCAATGACATTTTAACTGGTTTAAAGTTTTAATGATTGGGTGATTGAGTTTTTGACTCGGCTATGTTTTCCGAAGACCAATCACAAACGTTACTCATTACAAATTTATACTGGTAACTAATCTAATGTGTCTTATTAAAAATTAATTTGTTTACCACAAATTTAAGTCTATCACTTTTTTTTTAAACGTAAAGATATGTTTTTTTTTAAATTTCGTGGCAATGGTGTGCATGGAAATTTATTGGAGTTTCTACATTGCCGAAGCATTTTACTTGAAAAAAGCCACCAATGGTTAATTATTTTCAAATATAAGCATGTTAACTAAAGACCAAATAAAATGTCACCAAATATACAACNTAGACCAAATAAAATGTAACCAAATATACGATATTTATGCAAAAAGTTTAAAAATTAATAAAATTCAACCGAAAAATTATGTAAAAATATGCAAACATGAAAACGAACTATTTATGCAAGAACAATCACGAAAAATAGAAAAATTAGCAGATTTTCAACAAATATCGCATAACTGCAAAACAGTTGGAGTAAGGATATAGTGATTCAGTATATTATTGTTTGAAATGATCCACTGAAAACACGTCACAACTACGTCATGTGCAATCCTCCCACCTTAAGTAAATATCACTGAAGAGATTAATGCTTCGCGTATAGATCTCTATACACTATGCCAGCTTGTTCAGAAATAAATGACAAAAATGCTGAATGTCGGCATTCAGCTCACCATGCCTTCTGTTATATGGTACCGACGGAACCTTAACACGCGTTAANATTCCGGCGCCTCACCTCACCCTTATCGGCTCTCAAGACCGCGATGTTAGGAGCCGCCAAAATCTCTCCACTCATCTCGGATGGGGAACTTCTGCTTGCTCGCTATTGTCAACGCCCGGAAGAACAGCAAACCACACGCGAGCAAGTTGACAGTCATGCATTCCATGCGTCATGTGACGTTAGTTGCACTTCTCTTCTAACGTACACAAAGTGCACACGGTCCTTAGTGACGGAGCTTGTTCACCCAATAATAACATACCCGTCGAGAACATTCACGAAACTTTATCAATACAAATCTATTGAAATCGAAAAATGTGGAAAGCGAAAGCCTAAAATTTGCGAAAGATGAAACACCGAGAAAAGGCATAAGTTGCTAGCTCATAACACCAAGTCCAGAAAATCAGAACCATGTACCACGGCGCCTACAAAATATACTTAACGTCAAATAAAAAACTAACAAAAACATCGGAAACTAAAAAAAAAAAAAAATTGCTAGGATATTTTCACAGACATTCTAACTGGTTTAAAGTTTTAATGATTGGGTGATTAAATTTTTGACTCGGCTATGTTTTCCGCAGACCAATCACAAACGTTACTCATTACAAATTTATACTGGTAAATAATCTAATGTGTCTTATTAAAAATTTATTTGTTTACCACAAATTTAAGTCTATCACTTTTTTTTTAAAACGTTAAAATATGTTTTTTTTTAAATTTCGTGACAATGGTGTGCATGGAAATTTATTGGAGTTTCTACATTGCCGAAGCATTTTACGTGGTAATAGCCACCAATGGTTAATTATTTCCAAATATAAGCATGTTAACTATAGACCAAATAAAATGTAACCAAATATACGATATTTATGCAAAAAGTTTAAAAATTAATAAAATTCAACCGAAAAATTATGTAAAAATATGCAAACATGAAAACGAACTATTTATGCAAGAACAATCACGAAAAATAGAAATATTAGCAGATTTTCAACAAATATCGCATAACTGCAAAACAGTTGGAGTAAGGATATAGTGATTCAGTACATTATTGTTTGAAATGATCCACTGAAAACACGTCACAACTACGTCATGTGCAATCCTCCCACCTTAAGTAAATATGACTGAAGAGATGAATGCTTCGCGTATAGATCTCTATACACTATGCCAGCTTGTTCAGAAATAAATGACCAAAATGCTGAATGTCGGCATTCAGCTCACCATGCCTTCTGTTATATGGTACCGACGGAACCTTAACACGCGTTAAGAGCCATAACAGGAAGCCTCACGCCATTAGCAATGTTATTGCAGGTGTCATTCGACGTATTGCAGTGATCTTTGTAACAAGTTGGAACAGCGTGATTTAGGAGTCTTTTTTTTGTTGCGTGAGTTCAAACTGGAACATTTAGTGCCAAAATATTATCTTAGTGTGGTGAGTGCATGGGGCGTAGATTCAACTTCAGAAAAGAGAGTGTATCGCTGTTTTGAAAATTTTCGTGCCGGTGCCCAATGTTTCCAAGATGAGGAAGGTAGAAGACGGAGGTCAAAGGTAGATAAAGACAGTTTCAAGGTATGGGGGGAACTAATTTATGCATTGCTTTCAGGGAATTTTCCTGGCGGTTCAACGCATTCAGTTCTTCATTTTCGACAATTTACAGCAAATAGAAAAAGTAAAAAAGAAAAAAGGCAACTGGGTACCGCAAGAAATGAAGGAGCGTCAAAAATATAATCGATTGGACATTCTTCACCACCGTAAGCTCTCTAATCGATCGTATCATAATATGTGATGAGAAGTAGATCCTGTTGGCTAATCGTTGGCAAATTAGCCAGTAGTTGGACGGTGGTGAGTTCCACAAACACTATTCAGAACCAAGGTTGACGCCACACAAGGTTTTGCTGCTTTTGTGGTAGTCAGCATTGGTTTCTTTGTTTTTGGTGAAACCATTACCACTGGCTCCTACTGTGCAGAAATTGACGAATTCACAGGAAGTTGTGTAAAAGGCAGCCATATTTGGCATACCCTACGAGATATGAGGTGAATATTCTGAATTACAACGTAATCTCATACCCTCCATAATTCCTTGACTTAGCACTATCAGACTACCACACCATTAAACATATAAGTCATTTCCTGAAGGAAAGGGTATTGGAGAACAGAAATAGAACTGTAGTCTAGAAAGTGCCTTCCACAATCTCCTTGCATCACGGGAGCAGCTTTTTCTATGAAAGGGGCTCCGAGCCTTGCACATCGATGGCAGAGATGTGCCGCTACAAACATATACTATCTTGAACGATGCAAATACGTTTACTCTTTTCCATAACTCAGTCAGTACCTCTGATAAAACACGAAAACCACCATATATTACCGTACAGCTTAGTATGCCGGTCCCAAAATTCACGAATACATTTTATAATAAGTTAACAGCAGACTCTTAATGATTATCCCATGTTTGGGATTGGCTCACAGCTTATAAGGTACGCCCAGGAGGACATGGAGTTAATAACGTAATTTCAAGGAAGCAAGAATCAAATCCCGTTATAGCTGTTTTAAAGTAAAACTGTCTAGTCATTGAGGTAGTAGTTAATAAACGAATACATATGGCTCGAGTCAACATGTTGAGTTGAACCTATAAATCCCTTAACTCGCAAATTTTTCCTGTCCGTAAAGGTTAACTGCATAACGCTGAAGCATTGCATGCATCGCAGCTATTGCGGGATTGTCTGATGTCGTGACTAGAACTGTGACTATGATCACATACATATAAATTAAGAGTCAGAATGCAGAGCGCAAGAAACAATCGAAGATGGAGAACGTTTAGGAAAATCTGTGCGTGCCGCGAGTTGGGAGAAATACAAATTTATTACTTTAATGGAGCAAGTTACGGAGACAGTAAAAGGTTTAACTACCACGTGGAAAGACAACTCTGTTAGTTTGATGTCGTATTATGCGGACTTAGTGAGGTCACTACTGTGTTGTTACCAAGATCTCAACGTAAGCTTGTAACAGGGGTGAGACGAAATTGAGTCCCTCGTCCAATAGATACATGTAATCTAATATTTCTTTAAAATTTGACTTTATAATCAACTGCTTTGAAAATGTACAATAACAAGTAACACGTCTCCACTTGATTCGGTACGGAATCAAATACTTAAAGTACAGTGGAATAATTTTCACAGGATTACATTGCAACCTAAAATCGCGCATACTTACAGTGACTGTTAACCTTCGAGTTTCGATGGAAAACGGAGGAAACATGAATAAGTTATGGTGGATTTCTTATTGCAGTGAAAGTCCCGAAGAGTTTTTAAATAATAATGGGTTAGCAAAAAATAAATTTATTGCTCCTTTGTGTGTACTGTGTGCGTCAATGGAGGAAGGTTTCATGGCCTCCCTTGAAATTTTTCTCCCTTGGAGAGGAAGTCATCGAAGGATTTCAGGTGTCGGGGCAGTACCTTTCCTTGGTAAACCACGCGCGACTCCAAAAAGAGTATGTTATGTTACTTATAAGCTCTCTCCATTAAGGTGACTTCTTAGCTTCACGATGCTGCTATGGTACCCACAACTCCAACATTCAAACAAAACCCAAGTAGCAAAGACAGTTGGCCCACTTGTGCAAATCTGCTTATACACGAGTGGCCCACACACGATTTCCATGATCAGTTAACAATCAGTCAACCACTGTAATGCATCTGCAGATGCTTGTGGCCCACGCGATGCCTCCTGCAGTTTGCCACATTTGGGCCACAAGCGGCCTGCTTCTGCGTAACCAAATGTGCCCCAAGCATGTCAGCACCATCAGTGGGCCATGTGTGACAGCAGTGGCCTGGCTTTCTTCTTCTGGCGTGCCGTAAGTAAACCATGTAAACCACATGTCGTCAGTCAAATGTTGGCAAGTCACTTGTGGCCCAGCTATTGGCCACTTGTGGCCCACGCAGAAGCAGCTTACCATGCATTTTCAAAGCAAAAAAAAATTATGTTTCACCCAAATAAATCTTTTATCATGTTCACATATGTTGTATTCAGCATTCTTTCACAATTAATAAACTTCTTTGGTAGAACTTGTCATCGAACTCACATACCTTTCGTTCGCAGTCCAGAATGCTAGCAACTACCCTGACATGTATTCATTGAAAACTTTATAAATATATCGTTATATCAACAGTACATACAAGTTACATTATTGGCTTTGCTAGAGGCACAATTAACGTTAGTATCACAAGTCAATATTGGGATATCTGCGTTCTGTTTAAAAGACAACTATTTTATTTTTAGGCTACATTCAAGTAGAATTTAAAATGAAAAATAACTAATTTTAATTTGCAAGTTTTCAGTTCAAAAACAATTTTTTTCTATTACTAGCAATGGCATGTGGTAATTTTACTTCACATATTCATGAAATATAAATAGTCAAGTGATTTTGTTACTGCACAACAACATATAGGCAGCACGACATAAATATCACATAAGCTTGCTGATAATGTTTCTTCAGTAACAAGGAATAGTTGGCATACCACAAAAGGGCCATAAGTATGCTGCTATTATGTCCCCATCAGTAAGAAACAGTTGGCATGCCATACACGGCCCATTAGCATGCTATTAATACATCCGTGGCAGTAAGTAACACTTGGGATGCTATGAGTGGTCCACAAATTTGCTGTTTGTATGTCCCCAGAAGTTAACAACAGTTGGTATGTTATAGTGGCCCATTAGCATGCTACTAATACATCCGCGGCAGTAAGTAACAGTTGGTATACCATGAGTGGTCCGCAACTTTGCTGCTTGTATGCCCTCAGCAGTTAACAACGGTTGGCATGCCGTAAATAGTCCATAAACATGCCGCTAATAATTTCCCAGCAGTGAGTAACAATTAGCATTACGTTTATCATCTGCTTGTGGGGCGTCTGTTGAAATCTAACAATCGTTGTGAGAGCATTGCCCCATAATACGATTATTAATAAATATAGGTACTGTTACTTTTGTTTATATGATCTGATTGTCAACCATGCAAGAAATTCTGACAGTGATAAATGCGAACGTTTGCCACCACTGCCAACAGTTGTCCAACTGTTAACTGCTTGTCGTTCGCTACTTAGGAATATAGTCTTAGCAGTAGAGCGATTTCTAAGCTATTCACTTTACTCGCTGGCGGGAAAGAGGCATTCGTATTGTCGGTTGGGTCTAAAGACGTTACCTAGACCCGACGATCAGGTGGGTCGCTGGACTACTTATCACTTAGGCCGTCGGTGCCCAACGCCTGAGTATCAAAGTGAAGAAACTCAAGGTGTGGTGGTAGTGAGAAAGTGGCGACGGTGGGCTTGTGGCCACCTGAAAGCCAAAGAGCCACTAATCGTCGTGTATGATGGAAAGTGACTTCTGGAGAAGGGTACATGAACACGGCGAGATCGTGCGTTTTAAAGGGATTTTAGTATCCCCCAGCGGGAGTGTTTATTAACAGGCGATTAGAAAAGTACTTTCCACTCTCCCTACTTAGTAAGTAGCCTCTACTGACTCTGTGTACTATTATGGGTTCTGGCGATCGCGTGGACGGTCGTGATATGTTCAGAAGTTCCACGGGAGTTCACTTCGTAATAAACTGTAAAAATTGGTTTTGTATTTGTACGCGGTATGTATATATATATATATATATTTGTTTCCGTGATGTTTGTTTCAGCAAAACGATATTTTGTTGGTGCAGCCAAGCCGCAGGTCCTCCAAATGAGCGAAATTTGTCCACAAAGCCAAATAAGTTGTTTTAAACTATTTTGTTTGTGCCAAACAATCATTTCGTTGTTTGAGTATGTTTAAGAAATATTTAGTGTAAGCAAACATATCGTTACCCTTTGCCAACATAATAATTATGTTCAGTTACGTGAGGCATATTCTGAACAAAGAACTTATTTGCAGCTACCAAAGATATCGTTGGCAATACTTATCCATTTGGTTGGTTTTCGCCGACTTTGTTGGCTGTGCGCATTAAAAGAAATCGTCTATTTTTAAGTTAGAAGTCCATGCATGAGGTTCTCTTGAGAATGGCTGATGAATTAACCAAGGAAAATTTTGGAAGATCGGTATGAGTATTTGCAGGTAATTTATCTAATTAATACTGAGATGCGGGGTTTGTAACTAGTTTTGTGTAGTTGTATAGTTTAATGTGTTATGCATGGACAGGGACTTCTCGGCCTCTAATTAAGTTAAGTGTTGTATTTTTTATAATAATTGCGAAAAATTCAGCTGAATAATTAGTGACTATGTAGGTATTGCAATCCGGATAAAATATTTTGTACACGCGTCATTGCTAACGCCACTTGTTCAAACATTTATGAATATATAAATTGTGTTAGTACGATAATTCACTAAACTATGGTAGTTTTAATAATACTGGAATATTGTACGCTAAATATATAGCAGTTTCGTAGTGGTTTTGTACAAAACATGTTAAATAAAATAGTTCGTGGCACGCGGATAACTCGAAACGAAAGGCCAACTCACTAACAAACGTGTGCACATGACCTCAAAAACTGCAACACAATACCAACAAAATATTTGGCATGGTAACATAAAGATTTGGTGGGGACAACAAAAGATTTGGTAGGAGCAACAAAATATTTCGTAGGGGTAACAAAATATTTGGTAGAGGCAACAAATAATTTGGTGGATGCAACAAAACATATGGTAGGGGCAACAAAAGATTTGGTTCAATCAAACAAGCCAAATTTTTGTTGTAAACAAATGAACCAAATAAATTAATTTGGTTTCAACAACAAAATATTTAATTATCTACAAACAAATGATTTGGGTGAAGCAGACAAATTTTGTTTGAACCAGCAAAATATTCTTTCAGTGCAGAGTATATGAAAATTGTTCAGTGGTTCAGGAAGATAAAATAAGGCAAAATAATAATTTACAGCTGTCGCCGAAGTATTTTAAAAATCCCTCCTTATATTTTCTGCAGGGAAATGAGTTTACCTCGTTCACTAATAACTGAAGTTATTTATTTGTATAACTCCTGAAAAAGAAGTGATAAATTTTCTACTATTCTACCGTTTGTAAAATGTTATAGAAATATCAAATCTGCAGGTAAATATAAATTAAAATTTAATTTAGTCTTATGTTTTGCTTTATACGTAAAATTTTTGTACGTGATTATGTCAAGTAAATACTCTACTTTATAAATTATGCACAAAAAAACGTTTTTTCATTATTTTANTATACGTAAAATTTTTGTACGTGATTATGTCAAGTAAATACTCTACTTTATAAATTATGCACAAAAAAACGTTTTTTAATTCTTTTACCTATTCTTAGAGCCACAATATCTCTCTGAAAAACTACACCGATTTTAACCACACTTGGTACGCTGACAGAAGCTACCTAATAATGTTATCATTCTACTGCATTGTTCCAGAGCCGCCTCCGTGCTGTAGTAAGTTACCTTATATGGTTGCCTTTCACCTGGGGGATCAAGGCTTGATTCCGGATTTGTGTGTTTGGCTCACCTTAATACTGCGTAAGGCAATGGGAAACCACCTCAAAATCATCTAGTATAGTCACCTTGAGTGTGCTTCGTTTGCCAACAACCGTTCTCAAAATTCATTACTGCCCCAGTGTGTTGAGAAATACTAATTGTGGTAGATCGTATGTCGTACACATTACACTATAATCTCCTCACCTCTATTATCTTTCCAATATTGTCTGTCAGATGACCTCTGCTAATTTCACGCTTTTCCTTTTATCTTGATTACCTTAATTCTTTGCTTAAAAAAATTAGGGTTTAAAATCATTATTATTAAGTTATATGCCCTACGACTTTTTCACCTCTTCCTATTGTCACGTAGTTTATATGCCGCTACCGCAACCCAACATACTTTACATTTACTTACCTGTTTGTCTTTTGCGCCGCGGTGGTGTAGCTGCTAGAGCACTCGCCTTTCCTAAGGCGAACCTGGTTGATTCCCACCGGATTCACTCCCGGACTTTCGCACGTGGGAGTCGTGCCGAACGATGCCGCTGGCCGTCAGGTTTTCTCTGGATCTCCTGTTTTTCTCGCTGTTGCATTCCGGCGCCGCTCCATATCCACCTCGCTTCAACCTCATTGAATCTCAAGACCTCGCAGTTAAGAGCCGCCCAAATCTCTCAACTCAACTTTTCCAAATCCTCTCTCCTTTTTTTTGTCCTCTTGTCGGTCAATCTGTAAAAGCTTAAGCAAATAAGACTCCTCATATTTTGTCTATACTCGCCACACCTTAATTCCTACCTAAAATTTCCAAATATAAGTAAATTTAGCCAAATTTCACCAAAAATGACCAAAAGTCACAAAATTCTGTCAGTTGCGGCCGAAAATTACTAAATGTACTCAAAATATATTTGAATGTTACCAAAAAACACCAAACATTACCCACGAAGGCAAATGCGACAAAATAGATAAATGTTATCAAACATAAGCAAATATCGCCAAACAGATCAAATTATGCCAAATGCACAAAATAAAACTAAATGTAAGTACAATTATTGTGAAAAATAAGGACGACTAATGACTTGAGCTAAAATGAACAGACATAAGCAACATTATCAAACGTGACCAAACATTATCAAAGGTATGTGACCAAAGGTGACGAGGTATATCGAATGGTAATCAAAAATTGCCAAACATATCTGTCAAAATATGATCAAACACAACCAAACGAGAATAATCGTCTCATAATCGTACCTAATATTTTGTACCATATTATAATTACCTAACTGTATGTACATATATAATCATATTACATTGGTTTTGGATGTGCATAGAAGCCGCGGGGGTGTAGTGGTTAGACTACTCGCCTCCCACCAACGCGAACCGAGTTCAATTCCTGGTGCGGTCGCCACTGGATTTTCGCATGTGGGAATCGTGCCGGACAATGCCACTGGTCGGGGATTTTCTCGGGAATCTCCCATTTCCCCCACCCTTTCATGCTGGCAGTGCTCCATTCTCACCTCGCTTCAGCCTCATCGGCTCCTAAGACCTCGATGTTAAGAGCCACCCAAATCTTTTCACTCACTCACTCATACATTCTTCAAATTAATCAAAAATTAAATAAATAATTTTCTTATGTCGTGCGTATTTATTTTAACAATCTGGATAATGCATAAAGTAATAAATAATTTTTATAGTCTTGAGGATTTGTAAAAGTCGTTCTGTGGAGTAATTCTAACACTTTTGTTGTGATGGTGTGTCTGGATCACCACACAATTTTCGCCTACTATGCTGCTTAATTACATGTCCTACGAGGGATATCGCCTGGGTTATTCAACCTACCTGTATATGCCCCGTTCGAGGCCCGGCGGTGCGGACGGCAGGTCGAGGCATGGCTTCCGCACCGCGACCAACTGGTCGACTGGACGATGACGAGGGAATCTCCTCCCTCCACCTCCTCAGCGTCCCCTCCTCAGCACCTGGCCGGCATTGCCTGGAGACGGTGCGACGCTTCTGCTTTGTCATCGGGTTGTGATTGTGCCGCCAAGACGATAAGCGCTACCTTTATGGAGTTTCCTCAACACCTGACGTCACGAACTCTGGGGGGCTGGCTGGACTATATGTACCCTGGCCTAAAGACTGTTCGAGAGCTAATATGGGTGGGCTTCATCATGGGAATACTTTACAAGATTAGTATTTTAATGGGCATTTATTTGTATTTGGGCATTTACTTTGTAATGTTACTTAAGCCCAACATTATTCAATTGTGAAATTTTGATCGTAATCTTTTCAATCTGTTTGAAATTGTTTTAATAATCTATTATAATTTGTATTGAAATTTTTTAGGCATTTNGATCGTAATCTTTTCAATCTGTTTGAAATTGTTTTAATAATCTATTATAATTTGTATTGAAATTTTTTAGGCATTTGGCATACATATATTTATATATACAGCCCACAATTATATGGTTAAAATCGATATTAGCGTCAATTTTTCATTTCTTACAACTAGGGATAATTCATTTTATCATTTTTTCATATGTGATGGGTTACTTTACTTGAGTTTTTGAAAGTATTTGTTGTATCTGTGCAAAGTTTTAAAGGGTTTATTACTCCATACATTAATATGGATGTTATGGATGGAGAAGGATGCATTGGTCACTGTCATGAGGTGGTCGTGTTTCCTCCGGGTGCTCCCACCACATGGCAGTGTGTTAAAAAAAATTTATTTTACAAAATTCCTCATTATAGAATTGTAACATGGTGTATCATGTGAGTGGGTTTGAGTTGAACATCCTAATTGGGAGGCTATTAATTTTGATTATTTCTTAAATCTGTGGCTTTTAATATTTTCTTTTTGAGTTTAAAATTTTTGCTCACAATGCAGTTAACACAGTCAAATAAATATGATTTAAAGTTTACGATAAAGAAACATATTCTCCATGTTCGACTCAGAATTTCACATTTTCTACCCGATTAAACAAAACAGGTCATGACAAAAAAAAATAATTTATTTCCCTTTTTTTTTAATATGCAGCTGCGTAGTAAAAATTTAAGCATATCAAATTGCGCAAATACAATTTCAACAAAATATTTAGCTATACGGTAAGTTTAATTTTACTTTACTTGAAATTGCAAGATTTGTAACATCTTAAATAACGCTCTACAAACATTGTATGTAACCGAAAATGTAATTTCTCTATTCATACTACAAAATATCTGAGAAAAACCAATTTAGTTTCTTGAAATTCAAATTTTTGCCCTCGTTAAGTCAACTTTCATTAAATTGGTTTTATAAAAACATTTTCAAAGGTTTTATGAAGTAAAATTACCTCCTTTAAAAAAAAACTGCTTATTCCAGAATTTTATCAAATGTTTAGTGATCCAGAAAAAAAGAAAAGCGGAACATTTACTTCTACATTTACTGAAAAAAATTTGTTAATGTAACGCACGTTAAGTGTTACAGACAAATTGTCATTAATACAAACTTATCGCACAGAAAATGATACTTTAAATTTACAAGTTGAGAGTCATTTGAATATCTGTGTCTTAATGACCTGAGCTCGCGAAGATGCTAACGAGCAGAGCAGGGTAATCACTTCTTTCAACAACTCCAGGTTTTATTTTTGTTTGTACAGCGCAGAAAAATCGTGGGAAATGGAACAGGCATTAAACGCGCAGAACCTTTTCCAAGCGCTCGTTTGCTCCGATAGCAAATTGTTTGCCGTCTCCAATATCGGGCGGATGTTCAAGATTGAGTTTATTGAACCGAGAGCAGAAGTATATAAATATACCTGGCTAAATACAAGAAGTAAAATTAGATGAGACTATTCGCTGGCTGGTCCGGTGGAGCGCTGCCAATTTGAAAGGCTTTTGTGATCGTTCAATCAATGGATTTGGTTTTTTTTTGTTNCGCTGGTCCGGTGGAGCGCTGCCAATTTGAAAGGCTTTTGTGATCGTTCAATCAATGGATTTGGTTTTTTTTTGTTTACAAGAACATGAAAATTCGAGAGAAATTTTAGAGGCAATTTGGATATTTTTCTGCCCTGACTNGTTTTTTTTTGTTTACAAGAACATGAAAATTCGAGAGAAATTTTAGAGGCAATTTGGATATTTTTCTGCCCTGACTTTTGAATAGCGCATTGTAGGTGGAAGCGCACTTTACAATAGAAAACATTCTTGTTTATTTTACTTAAAATAATAATTAACATATTAAAATAAACATTGAAAAATAATTTGCTTCAATATTGCATATATTTGCTACATATTTTTATTCATAAATTACCTTTATAGGTTGCGAAAATAAATTATTTTTGAGTTTTCCTATCTTTTGCAATGAAGTATTTCCCGTAAACGTGTATAGCCAGTATTATATTACTTTAAATTTAAAACATCCTATATTTATTTTTAAAATATTAGTGTTTTTTCTTGTTTAGAACATCATAAATACTGTCTTTGTTATTCTAGCTGGTGTAAAGTGTGTGAATTCTCATACTAAATTCTGTATTTGTCCAACGGAGCGCAGTAGTAGGAAGTTTAGCTGTTATCGTCTATTCGCCATTAATTGACAACGTCCTCTGTAATCTGTTAATGCTTGCTGTATTGTAAAAAAATATTGGTTATATAAGTTTTTACATGTAGGAGAAACAAATTGTACTTACAATTATGGGAAATTATTGTACAAATGTGGGGTACGTTTCCATGGGAAATATTATATTTTGGTTATGCGATAGTATTGAAAATTCCACCAGTTAATATCAATATATAAATAACATTCTTCTAGACGTTACCAATCCAAAAAAAATTAGTTATTTTTTTACATAGTCTGGTACGTTCTAATAGAGCCGTTCTGCAAGTATGGCAGAGTAAATTTATTCTCCGNGATCGTAATCTTTTCAATCTGTTTGAAATTGTTTTAATAATCTATTATAATTTGTATTGAAATTTTTTAGGCATTTAGCATACATATATTTATATATACAGCCCATAATTATATGGTTAAAATCGATATTAGCGTCAATTTTTCATTTCTTACAACTGGGGATAATTCATTTTATCATGTTTTCATATGTGATGGGTTTNATAATTCATTTTATCATTTTTTCATATGTGATGGGTTTCTTTACTTGAGTTTTTGAAAGTATTTGTTGTATCTGTGCAAAGTTTTAAAGGGTTTATTACTCCATACATTAATATGGATGTTATGGATGGAGAAGGATGCATTGGTCACTGTCATGAGGTGGTCGTGTTTCCTCCGGGTGCTCCCACCACATGGCAGTGTGTTAAAAAAAATTTATTTTACAAAATTCCTCATTATAGAATTGTAACATGGTGTATCATGTGAGTGGGTTTGAGTTGAACATCCTAATTGGGAGGCTATTAATTTTGATTATTTCTTAAATCTGTGGCTTTTAATATTTTCTTTTTGAGTTTAAAATTTTTGCTCACAATGCAGTTAACACAGTCAAATAAATATGATTTAAAGTTTACGATAAAGAAACATATTCTCCATGTTCGACTCAGAATTTCACATTTTCTACCCGATTAAACAAAACAGGTCATAACAAATAAAATTATTTATTTCCCTTTTTTTTTAATATGCAGCTGCGTAGTAAAAATTTAAGCATATCAAATTGCGCAAATACAATTTCAACACAATATTTAGCTATACGGTAAGTTTAATTTTACTTTACTTGAAATTGCAAGATTTGTAACATCTTAAATAACGCCCTACAAACATTGTATGTAACCGAAAATGTAATTTCTCTATTCATACTACAAAATATCTGAGAAAAACCAATTTAGTTTCTTGAAATTCAAATTTTTGCCCTCGTTAAGTCAACTTTCATTAAATTGGTTTTATAAAAACATTTTCAAATGTTTTATGAAGTAAAATTACCTCCTTTAAAAAAAACTGCTTATTCCAGAATTTTATCAAATGTTTAGTGATCCAGAAAAAAGAAAAGCGGAACATTTACTTCTACATTTACAGAAAAAAAAAATGTTTATGTAACACACGTTAAGTGTTACAGACAAATTTTCATTAATACAAACTTATCGCACAGAAAATGGTACTTTACATTTACAAGTTGAGAGTCATTTGAATATCTGTGTCTTAATGACCTGAGCTCGCGAAGATGCTAACGAGCAGAGCAGGGTAATCACTTCTTTCAACAACTCCAGGTTTTATTTTTGTTTGTACAGCGCAGAAAAATCGTGGGAAATGGAACAGGCATTAAACGCGCAGAACCTTTTCCAAGCGCTCGTTTGCTCCGATAGCAAATTGTTTGCCGTCTCCAATATCGGGCGGATGTTCAAGATTGAGTTTATTGAACCGAGAGTAGAAGTATATAAATATACCTGGCTAAATACACGAAGTAAAATTAGATGAGACTATTCGCTCGCTGGTCCGGTGGAGCGCTGCCAATTTGAAAGGCTTTTGTGATCGTTCAATCAATGGATTTGGTTTTTTTTTGTTTACAAGAACATGAAAATTCGAGAGAAATTTTAGAGGCAATTTGGATATTTTTCTGCCCTGACTCTTGAACAGCGCATTGTAGGTGGAAGCGCACTTTACAATAGAAAACATTCTTGTTTATTTTACTTAAAATAATAATTAACATATTAAAATAAACATTGAAAAATAATTTGCTTCAATATTGCATATATTTGCTACATATTTTTATTCATAAATTACCTTTATAGGTTGCGAAAATAAATTATTTTTGAGTTTTCCTATCTTTTGCAATGAAGTATTTCCCGTAAACGTGTATAGCCAGTATTATATTACTTTAAATTTAAAACATCCTATATTTATTTTTAAAATATTAGTGTTTTTTCTTGTTTAGAACATCATAAATACTGTCTTTGTTATTCTAGCTGGTGTAAAGTGTGTGAATTCTCATACTAAATTCTGTATTTGTCCAACGGAGCGCAGTAGTAGGAAGTTTAGCTGTTATCGTCTATTCGCCATTAATTGACAACGTCCTCTGTAATCTGTTAATGCTTGCTGTATTGTAAAAAAATATTGGTTATATAAGTTTTTACATGTAGGAGAAACAAATTGTACTTACAATTAAGGGAAATTATTGTACAAATGTGGGGTACGTTTCCATGGGAAATATTATATTTTGGTTATGCGATAGTATTGAAAATTCCACCAGTTAATATCAATATATAAATAACATTCTTCTAGACGTTACCAATCCAAAAAAAATGAGTTATTTTTTTACATAGTCTGGTACGTTCTAATAGAGCCGTTCTGCAAGTATGGCAGAGTAAATTTATTCTCCGCATGCCATCATCATAAGCAGCGGCGTGTAGCCATTCTGTCCTCTGTGTAGAAAAGAAGGCAGAAAGGCTCTCCGTACAACGCACGATAATCATCCCATAAATACACATGAAAATTACTGTTCTTTATGGGAACTTTAAAGGCAAAGTGCGGCAGTAATTTCCCTTGCACGCTAAGAATGTAGGCATGTTTCCAATGCAAGGTCCCTGCAAATTGCTTTACATTCGCCGTGTAATTTAACAAGTATTTTTAAAGCGTAATGTTTTAAATTTAATTGTACATTAACTAATTCAAAACAAACTTCATTCTTTCAGACCCACTTTAATTTATGGTTCTAGGTGTTGCAAACAAAAAATTGTTATGATGCGTGCTGTACACAAGTTGACACAACACTTTTTGCGTTGTCACAGACAATGAGCTGTAAATTACATGTTCGGCTACGGTTATATGAAACAATTACGACCTAGACCAGTAAGACTGTTTGCGAGTCATANATCATTTACACACACACGTAAGACCATTGGTCATCGAGTTCCACAGTGTACAGTACAGACCAAAAATTACCTACACGTGCGCAATGTACACAACTGTGTACAATGGGGTCTGAATGGGTTAATTTATGACTTCCGGTGTTGCAAATATGGGAGTTTTTTTTTATTCGTGCTGTATTCAAGCCGACAAAGCACTTCGTTGTTATCAAGATGAGTGAACTATATGATTCGTGTTCAGCTATATGAACCATTCATGACCCAGAACCATATCACGATTTACGAATCAATTTACATCAAACCGTACAGCGCCGGCCAAAAATAACTTTACAGTTCGTCACGTACACAATAATTGTGTACACTGGGTATGGATCAGTTAAACGATTCACTTTTCTGAGGGGGGGGGATAGTTTTCGTACTCATGTTTCGTTTAATAATTTGGACGTTCTCCATAGAAACGCTTGTACTAGGCCGTAGGTAATATTCCGTACTGCGATTTATACACTAAACTGATCCATCCTTGGATAGCCCATAGTCTAAAGAAGGCGATTCTCAACCATTTTAGGTCCACCCCCTTTCATGAAGTGACCGCCCCACCTCAAATGTATGCTTTGCAATAGATTGTTTATGTATATGCATGCACAGACACATGTGTAGGCCTACACACATAGCTATATTCTATTCGCGGTTTCTTCACGCTTTTTAATCTAACGTTTGAAAAAATACCCCATGTAAGACGTGCTTGGTTGTTTCATTAATATGCCGTGTATCATAAGCGATTTATACTTCTGTTTAACATTAAAGTATCTTATTTTTGATTAAATTGAACTTTTATTTATATTTTATCCATAAATTGTGTTAGTTCATTTGTAATTAATACGAATTAAGACAGGGAGAAAATAGGTTTGTTGGTAATGCTTAGTAAGAAATAGTTCTCATGTAAAATATTATTAAACTGAGTGAGCGCGAATGCGCACTAAAGCAGGGCTTCAGAAACGTTGTAAGTAACCGTGAATGGACTATATAATTGTACGTTAACGTATACTGTTGGGTAAGGTATTGAATTGACATTTTAATATAAATTTCAGTGTTGTTTTATTATAGATGTACTTCAAAAAATTTTTTTTCGCAGTTTATCACTCCACCTCTGAAATTCTCTCACAACTCCCCAGGAGAACGGAGGGTCCCCCCCAAGCTGAGAACCTTGGTATAATTAAGGATGCTTAAATGCACAACACTCCACTTCACCTGCAGTAGCTACGGTGGTCTGGCTTTGTGCTTTTTCGTCGGCGTCACGCAGTCTGCGAAGTTAAAATATTCAGGAGATTTAGGTCCACGTGAATGACTACCAAATCCCAAATGCCAAGAAGGACCTAAGAATGCAGAAGAAAGTCTAAATGTCATTGCTCTACCGGAAAACTTTCAGTTAAGTTTTTATCACTCTTGTGTCAAACATCGTTTAACTTGAACGGATTTCTATGAAAGAAAGAAACCTAGATGTTTGGTTTCCGTAGACCTACAAGCGAAAATTCGATTTTTACGGCTGCGGGGTGAGCAAATAAAAATGTAAATAGTTTAAGAGAGCCATCGTACAGCCTTTAAGAGCTAAAAACAAAAGCAAATTGTTGGGAAATGTAAGGAGAGACAGACCAAAAACACGCACAATATAAACAAAACAAAGTTATACGCTTTATTATATACTTACTCCGGGATAATCCATTGCATTATTTTTTCGTATTAATTATTATAGTCTTGCGTTTATGAGCTTTTCTTTACTGCGTGACTCATTAAAATGAAGAACGCAACCTTTTGTTTGATTATGAAAAAAAAAGAAACTTAAAATTTTTGTTCCTTCAAATAAATATATTTTACAGTATTTATAAAATGGTTAATGTAGAAAATTGTATACATTATCCATCCGCTAACTAACGCTTATTTAGAACTGGCAGAAGAACCTTGGCGTTACCCAGGTGTAAAGGGCCAATGAGAGATCTACGACCCCGTTTTTCGGTTTCGGTCCCAAACGAGGCACAGAGTCAGTTTTGGCATAAACAGTATTTTAAGTTTGGTGCTGAAGGGCATTCATGCCAAATTTAGTCCGGATCTGTCGAACGGTGTAAAATTGAACACGGCCCGTTTTAGGAATTTTAGGGTTTATAAACCCAGTTCTTGGAGGGGTGGGGGGACCGGGGCATATTTCGGCCTACACAGTATAGTACTTTACTTTGGGTGCTGAAGGACATACCTGTAAAATTTGGCCCAGATCCGCCGAGTGATGAAGAATTGTATAGAGAACGTATATACATGCATAGAAACGTAACTTTTATAGACATATTTTAACACATGTAACTGTGACATTTTGTATTTTAGGGTACCCATTTCTTGGGCCCAGTTACATACCAGGTCAGCAATTTTTCACATGTCGAAAATTTGGGTAGGAAAAATTTATGGCTAGTAAAGTTTTATAAAACAGTAAACAAAGATTTTTTTTTAAGCAAAAGCTACGATGTAATCTGTTGGTGAGGGACGATCATGTCATGTTGAGACACTCAATTGCAATATATGACTATAGTCTATCTACAAAGTTACACCATAGGAGCTCCGCGCCCAATTCGTGCGCAATCACTGTAATTATATTTAGCATAAGAACTATTTATTGCTAGGCATTACCAACACTCATATTTTATGTTTTAATTCATATTAGCTATAAATTATATATTATTATTTATAGATAAAATATAATTGAAATCACAATTTAACCAAATGTAAGATACTTCTATATTAAAAGAATTATAAGACATTTGTGATACATAACATATTTTATGAAACAACCACACACGGAGTGATTTTTCGAAGGTTTGATTAAAAAGATATGAAGAAACTACGGCTGGACTATATACTGTAAGCACCATTGCTGTATGCTGACCTGTAATCTGACTGTCATTACGAGAAGCGACAAGTGACACCCCCCGCAGAGGTTAAACCTTGAGGGTTGGTCTTCTCGACGCGGGTCCACAGACACACCCCGGTACAGGTCTTGCCGAGCGTTATATAGTTTCTGGGTGGCGCAATTGTCCCGGATACTGTGCCGCCGGGAGCGAAGTTCCGNAGGTCTTGCCGAGCGTTATATAGTTTCTGGGTGGCGCAATTGTCCCGGATACTGTGCCGCCGGGAGCGAAGTTCCGCTGGCGCTTCGGCGCTATTGTTCCGCAAACTGTAATCGTTGAAACGTGTTTTGGGGCCTTTCTCTTGCCTGGATACCAATAGCTGCAGTTTGCTCGGCTTGTACTCGTTGACACGATTCCTAACTTCGTGTTCAGGGGCGAGTGTTGTTTCGTTCCTTATTTCACATTCACAGAGTAGGTAAGTTCGCAGAGACGAAACAGCGCCGCGGTCTCTTTTATGTGGGCGTACCCATCTTCTGATTTTGTTGAGCGTGGCCCNGTTCGCAGAGACGAAACAGCGCCGCGGTCTCTTTTATGTGGGCGTACCCATCTTCTGATTTTGTTGAGCGTGGCCCTGGGAACGGGCCTTACGTCCAATTGACCATTGCATGCTGTGAAAGATCACCTCTCCTATTGGCTGGGCTGCCGGATGACGAGTATGCTAGAGTGAAATCCAAATTATAAAGTAATGCGCAGAAGTCCAAAACGCGTCATGCGAGTCGGGAGGGTCCATTACCACTCTACGAATGGGTGGCTTTGCTTAGTTCAGTAGTGACAGCGGCCGAGAGCAGTGGGGTGAGAGCTGCTCCGCGTGTGCATAATTACCTGTCAAAAAAAAACATAAGTCACGGTAGTATAGAGTGGTGTTATCAGTTTGGTGTGTATAGCGCTAGTAGTGTTACGTTGTTACCTTTCCTCCAGTGGCGAGCGTTCGGGAGAACCCTCCCCTACACCGCCTCCCCTACGTTCCCCCCTTCAAAGCTGCGCGAAGATTATTTTCACGTCTGAACTTTACTGTACCAGGCACTGATTGGGGAACGGCATTCGAACATGTCGATGGCCAGTGAAGCCATTTTGCTGGCGTGTACGATTGGCGTCAGCTAAAAACCGGCGGTTTCACCTCTGCATTCTCAAGTGCTCTATATCCTCATCCTACCCGGAGAGGTTCTAGAGCGGCTAGCTACCCACGCCACAACATTGGGGTCACGGCACTCGATAATGAGATGCGCGACGCCGTTGTGATCAATCTGAACTCCGGGCACAAACATGCTTAATGAGCGCGCCACAATTNGCGCGCCGCAATTAGCGGGCTCATAAACCATGGCGTAATGGGACACACGTTGGACATCCGTTCATAAAGGTCGTTTGCTTGTCTACAGGGCACATCGGTAGATTCTCGTTTGTTTCTCCTTTTAGATAGTCGTGTATCTCCTCACCATACGTTAAACAAATCATACATATATTGTAAGGGTGTTACGTACTAGAAGACATTCCAACCAAAATGTACTTTAAAATTACAAGGAAGGCCTGTAAGTAAATCTGACGTCAATTCTTGCTCAAATAAGAATGAAATAAACAGCAGAAAACCAGTTTTGCTATAAATGGTTATTACCTTAATTGAAGTTAACCTATTAAAATATTTTCTTTTCTAAAACGAATTTAAAAAAAATTTTGTTGAACCTTAACTACTTTTTTACTTATTTATTTATTTGAATCATTGTTGTTACCGAGACTCTTAAATTCGCATTTTTCGGGTTATAATGCAAGCACTTTCTTTTACCACAACATCTCTTTAATCCACATTGATGTTGTTTTCGTAGCATAGTTTTGATTAACTTGGGTAAGAATATAATAATTTCACCTCTTGGGGGAGGGTTCAGGTTAGTGATTTACGCAATTTCTGCAATTCAGAAGGTCATTAAGTTTGCAGATGGATTGTACAGTTACACAGTTAGAGATTTCTAAATTTAGAATATATTATTTTATGGACTTTGGTCAGTCATGACATTGCAAATAAACAAATGATCATTCAATTTTGTTCGGTTATTTACAAAATAACTAGGCAGACACAGCAACGTGATCGCTTGAGTGTAACTTCCCTGGGAAATTAAAATAAATGGCAATGAAGATTTTTACACTCTTAAGAACTTTAAAAGAAAACATTTTCACCCAACTAAGATTATTGTTAAATAGTCTTGTCATTCGTAACCAAATTTCCTTGTTTTAAATGAAATTATTATCTCAGAATCTAATAGTCAGTAACTTTGAACTTCAGGTATGTTACAAGTAGGTATGGCTTTTTTACCCTAACAAATAAGACATTTTACAAAGGATATTATTGGATTTTTACACCGTTTTCTAAATGTACAAAACTTTCTCAGTGAAATTGTAGAAAAAAAACATTGTTACTGTGTATGTGTCCTTCTTTAAAGTTATGATTCTGATTTTTTTTAAAGCACCACAGTAAGTCTGTGAATCTTGGCAATTTGTACAGAGCGTCTGCTAGAGCCGAGCAATAACATTGCTTTCTATATATGCTTCTGAAATCCAAACTGGTAAGATGTAGAAAGAGAAAACTATTAAAACACTTTTAGATCTTTGCAAGCGATAAGCCAATCATGGTGGAATTATTATTGAGTGTTTAATTCTGATTCGCCGTGGAACTGTAGTTCTTGGTTTGACGCAAGGAAAAAAACTCTTAAGAAATATTCCTGTGCAGATGATGATTCCAACTAAATCTCTGAAGGGCTCAACTGATTTTACGATTATACGGTTGAATAGATTATCTTCTTAATGATCGCAAGTTTCTGAATAATTACAGTGAAGATTAGGACTTGGTAAATATCGAAAACTCGAACTGTTCTTCTCGGCGTGCAATTTACTTCTACTAACAGGCATTCCAAACCGTCGCTAGTTGAAGCACCCGCATACTTGCAACGAGAATTGCGTTTTGCCGTATGGAAATACATGTTATTAAACTACCGGCCGAATCAGCGTTATACTTCGGTACGAAAATAAAACACGCTCCAGACATCTTGGCGAAAGTAGTGGCACATTATCTTGCTCATTTCAAACGCAATTTTGCGGGTATTTGCGTAATTTCTCGACTCTTATACAAGAAAGCATAGCAAATTACCTATAACAGCGTAGTAAATGACATATTCAGAAGTTGTAAAGACCTCTTTGGTATGGACTACAATAAATAAAACGTAAAGGTCACCGCTTTGAATGCCGCGATCCGGAAATAATGCCCGTCATTTCAGTGCCATGCGCGAAGAGGCCATCGCCTTCCTTAGCGCTATTTTGCCTCCGTGTTCAGAAATGCAAAATAGCTCCAGATAGGCTTGCGCCGTGATCTTGAACAACTTATCCAAAGGATGTATCGTTTGTTAACGACCAGTCTTATGGCAGAGAGATAGCAGCAATTTTGTATATTTTTTCATGTTGCCATTAATTAATTTTTAAAATATATATTTGATAAAACTTTTGGTAAATATATAGTGAGAGATATTTTCAAACTGTTAAAGTTTTTCTGAAATAAACTATTAACATATATGTAAATAATCTTAACGGCCCTGCGTACCAAGCCAGCAGCAGCGAACTTTAAATGGGGAATCAAATTTAAACGAAATCCCTTCTCATGGCGTCTATTTCAAAGATGACTGTTTGAAATAAAAGTATTTTGACGCGACTTTCTAAAAGAAAATATTTCTATGTAAAATTATTTAAAAAAAATTATATATTTATACTTTTTTTTGTTATATGTAAATTTCAGTTATGCATTTTAGAAAATAATATATTAAACAAAACAATCGGCAATATGTCTTAACATAGCAACATTTTTTAACAAATTTCACGTAGACTGCTTTTTGTTTGAAAAAGTCATCTTTAAAATTTACGCAATGAGAAGCAGTTGCTTTCATGATCGATTTGCCATTCAAAGTCTGTGGCTGCATACGTTGTAGGCGGCGCTCTTAACAGATCATCTGTTACCTTTGAATGGGAATTGCTGTTACTCGGTGCAAGCATCATTTCGGACACTGCAAAATAACGAGGAATGAGTATACGTGAGAATTTAATTATTTTCGACTAAAACCCGTTTACGTGCCTTGTCCACGGTAGATGACGCGTTGCGCGTGGAACGTTATTAGCCAACGTTGTAAACATTTACAACACTACCAGTGCCTCCATTAGATGTAATTTTATTCGCAGAAATTGTGTCTGACATAGACCCTAACACCAAGTTTTAAATCCAGTACCTAACCAAAAATTATTACTTATTGTTGATAAGACCACTGCAAAATGAATAAGTGCTTTCTAAAAAAAAATAACACCAACGTAAAATGAAAATATACTTTTGTAAAAACGGACCTCATTTAAAATATATGGAAATGCTAAAATATTATCTTCCCATGGAAAACATGCCACTGAAATAATTTCAAATTATTTCGGTGAAACCTTCACCTTCATCTTTGCCATGTTTTTGGTAAACGAGCAACAAGAATCAGAGCAAAAGTTTGACGTATGAAATATAACTTTCTCAAAGTTTAAAGGTATGCATTTTGATAATAGTTTTCATAATTACCTAAGTATTTTTTCCAGCTCGCAAATAACAAAATGGCTACAGAATTTACAAACGACCAACACATGCAAGATGTCCTCGATCTACAACTGGCCAATATTAATAAAACAAAGTACCTACCACTTAGTTCACGAGTGTCGAAAACGCGAGCTTGACAAAGGAGCAGAGTGCATCACTACACGTCTGCAGCACCTCAGGTCGAATATCATTCGTGTCTGAGGACGAAAAAGAACAGAAAATAAAATACTTTTATTTTATTTTCGAAGGGGAGCTCGACTTTTCAGTACTAAAACAATTGAAAAACTGCTGGTCTTTGGTATAAATTATTCACTTGACTTTCACCTTCTGAACGTACATATATATAATTATGTTGTTATTGGTTTTCATTCTCAGCTCGAATCCTCAACTAATACAGAACCGTAACAGCACACTCGGTCGCACGGGTAATCCGACAAACATGAAATTATTCTTGCACGACTATAAAAAATATTTAACAGTGACTTTGCTGTATACATACGAGATCATTACTAAGAAAAATAATAACTTACAGCAAACACCACTATAGATACAAAAGAATATATAATCGTAGAAGTTTGATACGCGTCTTATACCATTGTACTAAAATGTATACGTCCTGGTCTTATTTCCAGTGTGTGTGTGCAATATATATTTAACCTATTTCGCTTTAAAAACTGTTCGCGGTTAGCTGAGCACTTTTGAAATCCAACCGTTGAAAAATGTCACTGCCGCTACCTGCATATATTTTAACTGGCACACTGACTGGCATGCTCCCAGTAAAGTTGGCAACGGTGGAGAGAAAGTATTAACGTTGATTTAAAAGCGTTAGATAAACATTTGTGAATACTGAAATTATATCTGCTACTTTATGATTTTTAATGCATATGAGTGTAAGAAATAGCAAAATTATAAACTATTTACTTCTTTGATAATTTCACACTTTCACTTAATCGAATCATGGATAAAGTGATGAGGTGCATGTTAATGTTAATTTTACATATAGCGGAATGATACACAACGTGCATACAAGTAGATCTTAAGAAGGGATTTAAAAAGCGCTCAGTTTACCCTGAGCAACCTGTAGAAAACTACGGGGCACATTTTTCATGTAATACTGTTCTATCGATTTAGAAAATTTCAATTAATTTTTCATCTCCCGTTATTTATAAACATTCCAATATACGACGCGAGTAATTACATCGGAAGAAAACTTCCTCGCCCCTTCGCCGTCCGCCGCCGGAGTACTAATGAACAAAGTTGCCTAACCGCCAGGCAGCGAGCAGAAAGTTGTTAACTTGGCATCGCCTCGTCCCGCAGCACACCCCCAAACCCTCTCAAGACACCCCCTCCCCGGGGGTGGAGGGCTTGCATCCTCCGCCATCTACGCTTTCCGCAACACCCCCTCTCCCCGACGCCGAAAACCCATCGCCATAACCGTTGTGCACCGCGCCTCCCACGGACGTCTACTCGTCCGTCAGCCTGCTAACCCCCCTCTGAGTTAATTAGCTTCGCCTAGGAGATTAAGCCACTTGCAGACGTTAAGCGGGGAGGAGTTGACGATGCGGATCTACCACCCCTCCCCCCAACCCTTCCCGAACACACCATGGCTTCCTTCGTCCGGGTCACTGAAGCGGCAACTTCGTGGAATGGATGGAAAAAAAGTAATAATCTCAGTCCTCAAAACCTCTGTGGCCGCGGTGGTGTAGTGGCTAGACTACTCGCCTCACACCTAGGTGATCTGGGTTCGATTTCCGGCGGGGTCACCCCCGGATTTTCGCATATGTGGGAATAGTACTGGACGATGCCGCTGACCGGCGGGTTTTCTCGGGTATCTACCGTTTTCCCCGCCCTTGCATTCCGGCGCTGCTCCATGTTCACCTCGTTTCACCCTCATCGGTCCCTGAAGACCTCGATGTTAAGAGCCACCCAAATCTCTTCACCCACGTATTCACTTCTACCCTCTCCCCCCTCCCCCAGGAAATATAGAGCGAGATAAACGAAGGCAGTCGGAAACGCACCATTCGTGCCTGACAGATTTCAACTACAGACTCTGTGGGTAAGATTGAATAACTAGTCGCTCATCTCCCAACGTTGAGATCCTACTTTGAGGAAACTGGTGTAGAAACTACTGTGGTATGGGAATTTTTTTTTCGGGGTCCTCGCGTTTCCTCGTTCATCGTCATTCCAACGCTGCTCCCCACTCATCTCCTCTCATTTCGCCCGTTATCCAGCCTGGCCGTAACGAAGTAGGTAGGTAGCTACGGCTTAAGAAGGCCCTCTACCTGGACCTATTTTCCTCGTGCGAGACCGAGAAATGTCGGAGCGATAAGGGCTTTACTGTAAGGCGCATAAAGTGCGCCATAACCACTAAGCGTAATGTTCTGAACTAGACGTGCGGTGTTCCCGTCATGACTCGTTTGCCTATGGGGCTTTAAGCTGTGACTCTTCAATTTAGTTGATGGAAAGTCTGTGGCGACGTTGGAAGCAGGGCTCTTGAATATCTTTGTATGTATCAGACGCATGTATTTTGAGAAGCAGCCCTTTGAATAAAACCTTTTTAGCTATATTAGAGTGGCCCTTGATGGCGTTTCTGACGTTCGACACGTCTTGAAATCACTCAGAAGACCTCGTCTGAAAGGCGCGTTCTTCGTAGATCAGCGTACTGGACGCAAGTTTAATAGTTTCGTGGGGAAACGTGTTTTTCTAACACTCTGTAACGCAGTTCAAGCCCCGAGTAGATGGGTTCCTTAAGGGTGTCGCCTACCTGCCATTTGAAAGACGTTGCACTGCGTTCGAAAAACTAGTTTTATTTTTACGAAACCATTAAACGTGCCCCAAACAGGTTTCATTACGAGAGTAAAGTACATTCCAGACCACAGAATGGCACACTGGAGACGATAATCGCATTGGAAACATTTTCATGACCTCCGAAATAGCCAAAAACCGTTTCTTCTCACTGCTGTGTCTCAAAATACACGAACCGGATACGTTCGAAACTGCGATAGAAGCGTGCATTGTACTTAGCTACAGAGTCGCGTCAAATAAAATCGTAGGGTCGCCGCTTAAAGTCACGTCGCCGATGGAGTCACTGCACGCCAGTTGAGCGCCTTGCAAGTAGAGGCGATAACGCTTCACATACGCCAGCCGGCGTCGGCCGTAGCGCTTCGTCGATTTATTGCCTCACTCACACACGTCGACAGCGAGGTCATCAGTAACAGAGCAAGTTGCTTGGAGAAGCAGGATTCGGGAAGAAAACGGTCATAACCCGTCGTGAGGAATCATCCCATCGTTCGTCTGAAGCGATTTAGGGAAATCATGAAAAAATTTAATACAAACGGCCGGACAAATGTTTGAAACCCAGGTCTTCCCGAATGCGAGTCCAAAGTTTTACCACTACGACACCTCGCTCGGTCTGGCCGGGACGACAGCGGCATGCCTTTGTTCCTAAAATTACAGCGTGGCCTTCACACACTCCATCGCTCGCACCGGACGGCTCAAAGTCAGCGATGCAGGACAGCGACACGGAACAGGACTTTAAACGACTACCCTATCATTTTATTGGTGGAAAGTATGTGCAGTAAGGTTTAAAACAGGCTCCTATTGTAGGTGTGCTCATGTCCGGTTAGAATGTTTTTAGATAAAGTATTCCGAAGAAGCAATTTTTAACGATGTTGGAGTGTCCCAGAGTAATATTTATGTAACGCATTATATCTTGAAACTATCATTCTTACCTGGCATGTTTTCTTTTCGTAGGTAAGCATATGTAAGACACGTTTAATAGTCAATGAAAATAGTATTTAAATCTTGCTGCAACGCAGTTCAAACACTACTTAGGCGGCCGTCTTCAGCGACCTGTTGTCACAGCATCCTCAGTGCATTGTGCAGTGATTTACAATGAATCAACTATTCCATTTTGCAAAATGTTACTGCATATCATTGATTCTCTGACCAGGAGACGTAAAGCAACCGAATTTACAGCGACTATAGTTTCTTATATTCGAGATTAAAATTGAGACTCTTCGAATGATTCACTTCCCACTTCGACACAAACACGTGGTAGCGTAGAATTCCTTAATGAAAGATTTGGCTAATGTTGAGTTAAGAACACATAGGACTTAAAGATAGTTCCTTTCAAATTATGTAGCGTTTCTGTACCTAAAGCTCAGAAATGTGAATCATCCCACTTTGGCTCCTACTGGTTATCCTATCTAGTAATTTTTGCCCCGCACAGTTCAAATTAACCAGTTAATCTGCTCGAATTTTTAATCTTGTAATTAGTAATGCTAAATTGTCAGCACGATAAAGTATATAAAGCGTTTTGTATGATACTTGAGTAGATATTATATAATATTTTCATGGTATCGAGTTAACGTATAATTCGTATATACTCTCTGAACCTCAGCCAGTCATTTCAGTTAGTGAACAGTTTCAGTTAATAATCTGTTATCTGCTGACAGGCGAATATGTAGAATGTACTGAGAACTTGAGTCCCTATGTGATGTAGTTTACTGAAATTCTATATCTTCAAGATGATTTGTTTAACTAGCATTCAATAATAAATACGCGAAATTCATTAAATGAAAAAAATAATGAGCTTTCAGCGATACAGGTGGAGGCGTTTCAAATATTTGCAGTCAGATTTTCCTCAATCGTGCCAGTCATGGCAGTTTCAATTTTAGAGTGAGGGAAAATTTTTATTTCAAGTTAAAAAAAAAGGCATGACGGGTAATTTTGTGCGCGAGTTCTAAGACAACCTCTTTATTGAATTTACTACTAACTGCAGATTGTGTTTCATTTAGTGACGGCTATTTTCAGTGGCAACGCAGAACGACTAAAAACTTACGCTTCGGTACTTATGAATGGTAAAATTTTCTATTGTTTATTTAAAACTAATTATAATAATTAGATATAGCGATGGAAATTCCCATCATTTTAAATCGTTTATAGCATGCTAGAACTTTCGTGCTACACGCCATTATTTTTTGAAGCTACTCTTCTGTTCTGTGAATATCGGCTCAGAGCGTTTATATAAACACGCATGTCTGATTTACACGCCAGTTATAAACTAATATAGTCTATTCGTTGTTGCTTCGCACTTTTTGAGTCAAATCTTTGAAATATAACACCACGTACATCGTGTTTAGTTATTTTATAAATATGCCATTTATCACACGCGTTTTTTACTTGTGTTCCTAAAAGTATTACTTTTATTGGTTAAATTGAAATGTTGGTTATATTTTATGTAGAGTTTATAATATTTCATTTATAATTAAAATGAGTTTAAAACAGTGAGAAAACATGTATGTTGGTAACGCCTAGTAAGAAATAGTTCTCATGTAAAATATTATACTGAGTGCGCGCGAATGCGGTGCGTTGTCCTTTGNAGTAACGCCTAGTAAGAAATAGTTCTCATGTAAAATATTATACTGAGTGCGCGCGAATGCGGTGCGTTGTCCTTTGGTGTAATTTTCCAGATTTTGTTAAGCTTTTTTTTGCATGAGGTGGAGGAATGTCCTGGAAGTGTAACTTAAGCAGGGCTTCAAAAAAGTATGAAGAAATTGTGAATGGATTATAGATGGCAGTTATGTGTTACCTCTGTGCTATAGGAAAAATATTTCTCAGTGAGGCAGGTGTTACTGCCGTGACAATATGTGAGATCGTCTAATTACATCACACGTCATTTTTCGGGGACAACACAATTTCGGTCAGGTCTGCATTGGCCACTCAATGTGGGTTCATAAGCACGCAGTCGGGTCGGTAGACACGCCTACCGTTGTTCAGATACTCGTTAACTTCCCCTTAAGATCTCTGTATTGAGAAATATTAATAATTCAAGTTTACGTACAATATTACCAATTTAGTAAACCCTAAAAGTTCTATAAATTCTAGTGAAAAAAAAATATTCTTATATTTTGCAGGATTTCCCACTGTCACAGATTTTATTCAACGTGTAATGTAAACAACAATGATGTCCACATCTAGAAATGAAATAACTCGCGAAAGATTCACTGGTTAACTCAACGCATACATACATGTAAATATACACTGAAGAGCCAAAAAAACTGGTACACCTGCCAGTACACGAGTGGGCCTTCGGCTCCGAAAGCCCATATCAATGATGGTCCTTTGAATAGTTCGCACGCTGGCACTTGNGGCCTTCGGCTCCGAAAGCCCATATCAATGATGGTCCTTTGAATAGTTCGCACGCTGGCACTTGTTGATGTCCCAGTATTGAAATCTGCGCCAATTTGAGAAAGGGTTGCACGTCTGTCACGTTTAATGATTCTCGTCANGTTGATGTCCCAGTATTGAAATCTGCGCCAATTTGAGAAAGGGTTGCACGTCTGTCACGTTTAATGATTCTCGTCATTCGTCGTTTGTTCCGTTCGTTCACAATCTTTTTCCGGCAGCAGCGATGTCGAATATTTGATGTTTTACCGGCTTCCCGATATTCACAGTACACTCGTGAAATGGTCGTCCGCGAAAATCCAAATTCTATCGCTACCTCGGAGATGCTATGTCCCATCTCTCGTGCGCCGAATATAACACCACTTTGAAACTCACTTAAACTTGATAACCTGCCATTGTAGCCACAGTAACCGATCTAGCAACTTTGCCAGACGCTTGTTATCTTATATAGGCGCTGCCGACCGCATCGCATTACTCTGATTGGTTCCATACCTCTGTTATTTGCATATGCACGCCTATAGCAGTTTTTTTTGGCTCTCCAGTGTATATATATTTTTTTATAAATCCAAGCAATAAAATGTGTGATAATTTTTAAGTAATACATTTTTCGGTATCTATTTGCATTTTAATTTATAGCCGTTATGTGTTCGCCGTCTTTCTTTCTGAATTCAGTGACTGGATTTCAACCAAATCATTTTCAGTAATTTTATATGAAGGTATTAAATGTAATCCATTCACGGTTACTTCCGACTTTTCAAAGCCCTGCTTAAGGTATGTATACTTAAGGATATTCCTCCTTCTCCTCATGCAAACAAAGCGAAACGAATTCTATATAGTTACACCAAAAGGGACAACGCACCGCATTCGTGCGCACTCGGTATAACAATATCTTGAATAAGAACTATTTCGTACTAAGCATTTTCACAACACTCCTATTTTCTCCCCCTTTTTTTTTATCGATATTGATTAGAAATGAAAGGTAACTGTTTATAGATAGAATATAAATAAAAGTTAAATCGTACAAAAAATGAATTATATTTATTTTAAGAGAAGTATAATATGCGTGTGATACATTGAATATTTAGGAAACAACCAAACACGACGCACATAGGTTAATTTTTCAAAGGTTTGATTCAAAGAGTGTGAAGAAACCGCGAATAGACTATAACTTATTTGTTTAAGTAACCACAAATGTCGCCATTCAAATGCAAGATAACAAAAGTTAAAAGGAATGTATAGGAAGCACGATATTTCCTCTTAACCTCCAGATGGTTTTGTCAAAGAACACGAACAACAGTATCTTGACTTGATGTTCACTAGCCCCCCAGCTACATGGGGGGGGGGGGTGTTTCCTGGAGAAAAGAGACCCGCGAACAACAGTCGAGGGCGCGAAGGGGTTAGCGGGTGTGGAGGAGGAATCGCCTCGTCAAAGGGCACCGACAAGAGCTGTCACAAAGGAGGCGAGGCCACTGAACTCGGCGGGCGTTCTCAGGATTCACGTCAGTCAGAGGTCTCGACGAGTCAGTGAGAGACGTTTGATGTGTGGAGCTTTCGACCGGGGCGAAGCAGGAGCAGCCTGTTGATGAATAACGCGAGGGAGGGGATCATATAAAGGTCCTTGTTCAAAATAAATGGATGGAAAAGGCGAGAGAGCGGATTTATACGTGAAGAAATAATATTGTTTATCGTGCACCTGAGGACGCCAAGTCCCTATAATAAATAAAATGTGGAGAAAAAAACACGAATGTGTGAAATACATACTTTTTCACCAATTACTTTTCGTAACTACCCAGCCAACTGTTTTGTATATATTTTGACAAATAATATAACGAGTAAGATAACCCTGTAACGACGACCTCAAAAATATAATCAAAACATTATCTAGATAAAGGGTTTTTTTAAATTAGCAAAGTGGTACTTTCGACCATGCTTTAATAAAACCGTAGTTTCAGGTTTTTTTTTTTTTTTAAGATTTATTTTTGTTTGGAAATGAAACCAATTTGGGCGTTTGTGATGTAAATGAACTTCAATAACAATACAAAATTGTTAACCAGCTCGGTGAAAAGGAAGGAAATGGTGGTAAACTGAGCACGATTTGTCGTTTAGCTAGATCCCAACAAAAACAGTTGTTGACACCTTTTCAGTTAGCTGACCAAAGTGAGAAATTTTATTTTGACACATAGCTACCGTCTAAGAATCTTAAGGTTTTTTTTCTGTCAACATAGGTGACCATTAAATGCGGAATCTTCATCCAGCTATTCTAACAGTTAGACAGACACCGATCCCCAATTCGTTACCGTTCAACGCTCATAGTGCATCTGCCTCCTCTTTCTGCTCTGAATACTTGATTTTTTAATTTGTAATTTGGTCGAAGTATTATTAACTAGTGCTCTCTTTCCAGAAAATTACCAGAGATGTACCGCATCTCACGGCGTATCGATCTATCATCCGGGAAGGGGGCGATGGACTGTACATCCCCGTCATTCTAACACTTCCTCTTTCAAGCTCAACACATCTGATCAATCACAGAGGTTAACCTACAGCAGTTCCAACGGTCATATCCTTGATTTTCCTCAATACCAGTTGATCTATGATACCGCAAAGATGACACTCTGCCACGCCCTTACTTTGTGGACGTTTAATATTGAATATGATGGACGTAGGCGATTTAGTTCGAAATATGCTTCTTTTAAAGCATTATTTCAAATTGCCCTCTTCATCAGTGAATCATTACACAATCTCATTGTTCTAGGACCTGTGAACTTCTTCGCACTGGAATTCAACCCACTATTTCTCAAAGGCTCAGATAAACTCATACCTTTGTCTTAATATCAATTCTGAGAAAATTCGACCCAGACCCTTGCTGAGTTGCAAAGCGTCCACCCGAAAATACAGAGTTCTGCTCCCTTTTTTTTTTCATCTCTTTTGCATGGCATTAAGTCGAGACAAAATTACTTTAATTTCCGGATTTGTAGTTTTCAGAACATATGCTGCATTGGTATGATTCTTAAGCTGCTACACTATTAAACTCTTGGAATGAAATGAAACCACCTTATGAATTACAGTCTGGAAAGCTGGCTTTCAATAAAATCAGTTAAATTTTAGTTCTTGTATTAAGTATTACGTACCGCTCAGAAAATTAATTATTTTTTTTTAAATTTTGCGCACATTGTTTAATTTCAGACCGTACTTGAATTTAAATTTAAATACTTCAATTCTGTGTCCGGATATTGCTGCGGTTCCGAATGTTGTTCAAGTGGGAATGAATCTGAACTGGAACATACGGTATGTCACGTTTTTGTTCATACACGGCCTCAGCCATTATAAAATAGCAAACTCTTCCATTAGGTTATATAAATTATTATATTAAATTGTTTTTGTATTACAGATAAGACCAAAATGTACAAACTCAGTGTATAAAATATTTACTTTCAAACGCAGTGTCTGAGAAGCGAAAGAAAAGCTATTTGAAGCCCCAAACGAAGGTCGCTTTGCTACCCAAACAGTAGTTCACATTTAATTGCTTGATGGTCTTGAGTCTAGCTTAAGCAGCTGTGGGACGTATGTGATGTGCGCATAGTTCGTTATTCCTATTACGCGCACAACAAGCAGTAGTCTCAGGATGATGTGTAAGGGTAAGGAACTCTGGTTACAATCTGAAAGAGACAACTGTAAATTTAGCACTTCAAGGATTCTGATTTAGAAAAAATAGGACAAATCGAATCGTGAATAAGGGTCACGCAACAATTCGGTATGTCGTTTATAAATTTGAAAATCAAGGCTCAATTAAGAACCTACCAAGGCAGCCTAAGAAGAAACGTCTGCGTCCTCAAGAAGAATAACAATTTTGCGGCAATTAAAATCCAGTGCTCGTATAAGCACTGGAACTGAACGTTGCTACCGGTAATAAAATGTGTTCTGAGATAGTTAGCCTGGTGTTATGTATACACGGATATAACGGTAGGGTAGCAAGGCAGAGAACCCACATCAGTAAGAAGAACCGTGCTAAAAGACTGCTAAACGGTCACCTAAATATGAACCAGGAGTTTTGGAACAATGTAATTTGGTCCGAAAAGACCAAATGAACCTTTTTGGCTCGGATGGTGTCTACAGGGTCTGGATACATCGTATACGATGTTACCAATATATTTTCGACAGTTTAACTTGTGGGTGGTTTAGTTATGGATTGGGGGTGTATGTCTGTGAAAGGAGTCGGGAATATTCAGTTTATTGATGGTGCAATGAGCAAGTTTATGTATGATGACGTTCTAAAGAAGAATGTCCATCAAAACGCAGTACAATCAAAACGTTACCTTCTAAGATTTTTCGACTTGGTCTAAATAAAGAATGGTTAATTTGTAACATTCCAAAACATTCACTATCTCATCTCCATTTAACATCTATGAGCATTTCCGAAGTCTCGAGCACACAGCAAGAATATTTCTTCGAAACAGGAGCTAAAAATACTAGTGCCTGATAAATGGTACAGCAGTAACAAAAAAAAAAAAAATTGTTAAACGAAATGCACAGAACAGTTAATTTGTAACTATGAGAAACAAAGATATTTTTATAAAACTGAATAATATGAATAAGAAAGTGACACACTGTATTTCTGAATTAACTTTCACGCGAACTTATTACCCACCTTTTCATTTCAGTAAAATAAAATTCCTTTCAATTTCAGCGGAGAGGTATGGGTAGCTCTTAACATATGAGTCGTGAGAGCCGATGAGGGTGAAGCGAGGTGAGTATGAACCCACCACGCCAGGATGCAAGGAAGGAGGACATGGGAGATCCCCGAGAAAACCCGCAGACCAGAGACATCGTCCGGCATGATTCCCACTTAAGAAAATCCGGGAGAGACTCCACTAAGAATAGAACCCGGTTCGTTTTGGTGAGAGGCGAGTGCTCTAGCCGCTGCGCCGCCGCGGCACCAGTTCAGTTACAGTGTTGGTCCCTGACTTCAGCTGCCAAAAGCGGAGAGAAAGCAGTGACGCACATACCATACGTACAGTGGATTGTACACAACATGACATAATCACTCTACAAAGGATGTTCGGCCAAAAAGGGCAGGAATAATTGTGACCATGGTATATATTCAGCTATTGCCGTATCTACACACTAAAATACAGCAACATTTAGGGAGTTACATAATTTCTTGTATGTCATCTCTAATAACCGGAACTGTAGCATGAGATGCCATCTATAAATACAGTATGTCAAGATGAAAAATATATTTCCTGTTTGGGTCTTGCTTGGTGTGTTTACCACTAGTCACAATAACGATATCATATGAATATCATAATTTACTGACCCGGGAAAAAATTCCCACAGTAAATAAAATAATTTATTTCGTTGCATTATACTACATCAACTTCAAGGTTCTGCAAAATATTCCCGTGCTCATCAATTGTAACATTTTGCATAATATATCCCATTTTGAATGAACATTTTAATTTTTTACTTCGCCAAATATATGTGGGAGTAATTAATATCGTCTGATATTTTTGAATAACGTCATCAGCCAACTTCAGCACTGTCCATTGCTTCAGAATAACCCGTTAGAGAGGGTTCGATGAATAATGTTTTATGATCGGCAACATCACTGAAAATATGACATCTTTACATTTTCGTGGAAACGGTATAGACTGACGTAGGCTTGTCTAGGCCCCACAGTTGTGCGCCAAAATTAACTTGACGTATGTAAGCCCCACTGTAAAAGACAAGGCGGCTTATACGGTCAAAGTTAATGTCCCCCAGGCCCCGACTATTAGGTGCGTGGGGGGGTTGCGGGTTTTGTAAATTAGGTAGATTATCACTGTTGTAATTTGAAGTACTGGTATATTGTATCTTATAGTTTTTCACAAATACACCACATTAAACGTTCGAGGTGCGGTACTGTTATACTTTGTCTACTCGAATTTACTGGGCGAATTACTTCGTGATGGCGGGGGCTTCTGTGACGGTGATTTGCATACTTAACTCCGTGGCGAGTGCTGTCAGCTGTGGTGGCGTTCCAGTGAAGTGGTCGGCCCTGGAAGCCGTTCCGTCGGTGCGGACCCTCTCTGGGCTGCGGTTTTGGACTCGTTCTCACGTCTGCTCG
>NQII01001066.1:567400-577836 GCA_002778355.1 Clitarchus hookeri | reverse complement strand
TCCATTCCCCAATTCATCACAACCGAACCCTTCCATTCATCACAGGCACTTGCACAGCAAAAAGTAGTAGTCAAGACTTTGTGTGCGTCCGGTAATTCTAGGGAGTGTTTTTTTTTTTTCGGACAAACTTATTTGGCAGCGCAGCGTTCAGCGTGTGCTTCAACTCGACTACAAATAGCAAGATAGCGCCATGGCTCGCTCAGCCTATATGAGTAACGTTGCGGAAAGCAGGGCAGAGAGGCGATACACTACAAATTGCCAATCTCGTTCAGTGTCGCTCATACCTTATTGATGGCAAAAGGCGCACTCCACGTCGAAAGCGGCTCTCCAGCCGCGTATTTCTGTCGCCGTCACTGATGCGCCATCACTTAGCTCGACGTAAAGCTTCCCACCGAAAGCAACATTTATATGTGGCTGGTTTATTATTTATAGAACATTTCTGGAATCGATCAGTGATGAAATTTTCTTTATCGACTTCGCACACATTCTGACGTTGTTAACGTAAACAGTGACTGAAGTTCTTGTGGCAATGTTGGCATCAGACTCTACAGGTTTATTGAAAGTGCAATAGTGTAATAGTTTACTCGTGATACCTCTGTTTGTTTTCAAGACATTCGAGTATGAACTGCAGCAATGTATTTATAAAGGGAAGTGTCCTTAATCTCCGACAGTCATCAAAGCACAGTCTACACCGCTGGACTTCGAGACATTGAATCTTAGGATTGGTTTCCCTTAGGGCGTACGCACCCACTAAGAAAGTAATTTTTCGAAAGGAGTGAAATGTGTTTTCACGAATCCCTCAATATTTCTTACACTCTTTCAAATATCGTAGCGCTTCATGCTTCAAAATAGTCTACTGCGCAGATAAATGCACACTATTTTATTTCAGTTTTTTTTCTTCAGAAATTAAATTTAAGGGGGTGAAAATGCTTGCTTCAAAACAACTATTTAAGTGGTGAAAATGATTAAAGATCGGTTTCGTGTGGTATGTAAAATATTACACTATATTTTAATATATCGGTGTCCTTTGCTTCAAAATACTACAAATAAAAACTCCTATGAAAGTGATTTATGAAGTTTATAAATGCAAAACTAAAGAAGGAAAATATGTTATCATAGGTTCCTTAATATTTCTGAAGCCCGCTGAGAGACTGCTGTGCTGTTGGCTTCAGAAGGCACTCTGCACAGAGAATAAAAATAAATCCAATATTCAAGATATAAAATTTAATTTTCCGGGAAGGGGGAGCACGCAGCCGTGAGCAGAAGCTCTGTTTAATTGCTATACGGCGCTGTTTAATTACATTTTTAAAAAATATAGATTCCTGGAGGGCGAAACCGAGGGCACAGCTAATATAATCCATTCACGGTTACTCCACACTTTTCTGAAGCCCTGCTTAAGTCCTGCTTCCAGGATTTTCATACGCCACGAACAAATAAGGTTAGATAGAAAATTACACCAAAGGGCAACGCGCCGAATTTAGTTGTAATAATGTTTTGTATGAGAACTATTTCTTACTAGGTGTTACCAACACACACGTTTTCTCACTGTTTTATACATATTTATTATAAATTGAATATTATATTTTATAAATAAAATATTGGTAAAACTTAAAATTAACGTTAAATAAGATACTTGCCCTCGTACGTAATTTCATTTAGCGAAACCAGCATTTCGTGATCTACAACTGGTCCAGAAATGTTGGGGGTGTCTACGTCATTGCCTCTACCTGTGCAGGTAGAGGAAACTGGAAACCGACTTACCACTCTTTTTGGAAGATTTGCCGTTAGCAGTGCGACGTGGCGTGTGGTTGTAGCAGCATGGGGCACGTCCGCGCCTGAACAGGGCTGTAACTGCAAGAGTATCTGCGCAGGTGGATAAGAAGAGGTGGCCAGGTCCATGGCCGCCGCGGTCTCCTGATCTCTCCCCGACGGACTTTCTCTTCTGGGGCTGCATGAGGAGTAGGATGCACGGCGAACGAAAACCACACAGACGAGACCAACTGATACGGCCGCTCATTGATGCCACCATTAAACAACGAAAGAAATAGCAGACATGCAGTGGCAGAACACCATAGTGCAACGTGTCTCAGCTTGCTTATGGTTAGGTGGGACCCATTTTGAACGGCTTGTATGAAACCTTGGACATGTAGTCAATGTCAATAAAGATATTTAGTAATCACACATGTTGTGTTTATTGCATTTCCGTCACTGTAATTCTGTTTCGGGGCTTCATAGCCTGCATAATATTTTTTTGTTGCTAATGACCTCTGGAATACGCTGGCGAAGCTTGTCGGTTTCGTCGCGTAACGCCCTGTATTGTGAAAGACATACATTAAATATGTTTTCGTAGTTTTTCACATACATAAAGAAATGAAATCAAGCATTTAAATTAATCAAAACTTATACACCTGCACAAACTTTGCCTCGCCCAGGCAGTTAAAACGTTTAATCGACCAGCGTTACCTATCAAGAATAAGCTAGTGTGCAGTAGTGGTCAACGCAACTTATTATAAATCGAGAGGTCGTGGGTTCGGGTCCCACGTCAAGTACGTCACTTTTTTAAATTAATATGCACGTAAGTTTTCCTTCCGACACAAAGGCAGATGTGCTGAAAATCCTTCCAACAACAGTATAAGTACAAGAAGTAATTTATATCAGCGTTTTTCCACTTTAACTATTTACGAATACTTGTACCTAACGCTGTTGATAGTTGCGTGTATCACCTTTGTTTCTTGAAAACTTCCCAATTACAGAACACGCGTAATGTTTTTTTTTATAATTATATCCGATAGNGTATCACCTTTGTTTCTTGAAAACTTCCCAATTACAGAACACGCGTAATGTTTTTTTTTATAATTATATCCGATAGGTAAAGGATTAAAAAACATTAATAAAAAATTATTTCTAACCTTAAATTAAAAAAGAAAACGGAATCCATTATAGCGAGAGAGACGGAGTTTTAGGGCGATGTAGATTGATGATTCTTTCTGCTCGTGGCCAACCATTGCCGCTGCAGCAACTTCAAGAAAGCCACGGAACGCCCAACGTTCTCAAGGCAGGATGATGCGGCATGNACAACCATTGCCGCTGCAGCAACTTCAAGAAAGCCACGGAACGCCCAACGTTCTCAAGGCAGGATGATGCGGCATGTGGTTTATCACTGCCTTTCGCGGAATCAAGTTAACCACACCTGCCAAACCACTTGTAAAAGCCGAGGTTCGGTGGCGGGAATCGAACCCGGATCTCCCCGGAAAAGAGACAACACCAGTTACACTGCTATCCGTAAAAATGTTAGTAAAATTAACATTTATTTTGATGCATACAGGCCAATCAGCATGAAAGTCTAATGGTTGGCGGATTTGAAAGGTTTCCATTAAGTCATTAGACTGGTATTTTCCTGGAGTGAGGTTGAATAATTATTATATATTAAAAAAATACAAAAAAATCATGTTCGTTAGTACATGTTAAAAGTAGTGCAAGGTTAGAAATGTAGCAATTATACTCAAATTTTGATGGCAGTCGTATAGTATTATTACTTCGTTGGTTTAAATAGACTGGAAAATTTAATAGGAACAGGACACCGCAAACAAAAAACGACACAAGGTGACGGACATGGAAGCAACTGGAGTCCTAGCTGTCATTAAAACATCAACTATAAGCCAAAATATGTTCCGAAAAATGGAGACCGAACAGAAACGCTTACCCATTACATGTGTGAAGCTTTTTCCACGTCAGCATATAATAGCGTTCACTATCGTAGTTTGATTTTGTGTTTGTTTGAGAGTAGATGTTTATGTGCGTGATTGCCGTATTGCCCTATATTCGAAACACAAAAAACTACCTTGTTTAAATCTTTACACGACAAAAAATAGGGCAAAATATTTTGAAACATTAAAATTTGGTTCTAAAGAATGCGACAGTCTTGTGTTTGCTATTTTCACTTGAATGGTTCTGCGTGTAGAATAGTAACATTGAATGGACACTGTTTGTGCTGAGTTGTCGAAACAAAGATTCGCCAACCCACAGCGCCGATAGCTGTTAATTATAAATTCTGTGAAAAGTCCAGTTTTTTTTTCTTTTTTATTAACAACCACCAAATGATGACTTGCCTCGTTTAGGTGCATTCGTGCGTTAAAATGTGCTGTATATTTTGAGTTAACACGTGCATCAAACGCACTTCCCCACCTTATAATCAACATGCATAATTTTCGTGCAACACTGCAGTTGAGATTTCACGTATTCATAGAATATTAATATTTATTATGGAATATTGATTAATATTAATTAATATGCACGATGCACTTGGTGTGTTTATGTGTTACCGCTAAATTTCTCTATAGGCGATTCAATGTTTTTGAAAAATGCGAATAAATTATTAGCGAATACCTCACAGAAAAACTTGGCGTCAAAATTTATTGTTATAGATGGGAAATTTTTGAAAACTGGGAAGAGAGTTTTGATAGTTTGACTGTGGTAAATAACTTGCCAATATTTGTTTTCCATAGTTATGAGAAAACGGTTGAAACATTTGAGCCGTTCCTGAAATTTTGGGAACTTCATTTATTGTTTTTGGTGTGCTTACTGTTTACTGTTGCAAAATACAAGATTGACTGATAAAAAGGCCGAGTTTTAATGCAGTGGTTAAATATTATTTGGAAATACTAAAGGCAAACAACATGATTCCTGTACATATGATCTTCCTGTTTGATGCTCGATAACTGTGACCTGGCGATGTAAATCCCAAACAATGGAATTCGCAGTAACACAACAACCAGTAAAACTTGCAGGCAATTTCCAAGCCCGCGTGCAACTGTGTTTACTTTCGTAGCTGGATTGTGTGTTGGCATGTGTGAAGGTGTGTAGTCTAAACGTAAATTAATAATATAATAATACAATTTGCAGATGTACTAGTACATGATTCCTTAATTTNAGGTGTGTAGTCTAAACGTAAATTAATAATATAATAATACAATTTGCAGATGTACTAGTACATGATTCCTTAATTTGATTATTTTCCATGGAAACATTTATATATATAAGGGATTCCTAGGAAAACAACCACCACAGAAGTATCTGAATGTCAGAGTCACGAAATTGTGAGTTCAGCGCCACGCGCCATGCATAGAACATAAAAACGATGACACCTAATCAAAGTGGCTCCGAACCACTTGCGTGCCGACTCGATCATCAGAAACTGTAGACACGCAGTGTATTGGACTCTGCCTTTTACTTGTCCGTCCTGATCGCCAGATGAACTTTACACCTTAGCGTTCTGCCCTTCCACAGAAGACCCTGCATTTGCACGTTACATTCGTATTTACTTACTGCGTTTACTTGAAGACGAGTGTTTCTTATTTATTAAATGGTCTATGAAAACTTCACTCATTATTGCCGCGTTATGGCCTTACAGCCTCCAAGTAAGTGCAAGTGAAAAATCTAGGAGAATGAAACTATTTTCTAGAAAACCATCTTGACGAGGTGAAAAACGTGACGCAGGAAAAATCACTGCCGAAGGAACATAACAAAAATTATTGCAATAACGTTGTGTTTTCACAGGCATAGAAGTAAAGTAGCGTCAATATAATAATCGCGGTTGCCAATTCTGAAACGTCTTTTCTCCATTTAGCGAAACTTGTGGATAATAAAAAAGACGTATAATATAATACTTTACAAGCTCATGCATTTGAAACCCTTTCATGCATCAGTATTACTTACTAGATAATTGATATTAATGGATTTTATCTACTTCTAACAGAATATTTCTCTTAAAAGGCAAAAACATGTTAAACAAGGGATAATTTGTAACAGTACACAAGAGAAGAGACTTTTGGAAATGTATGTTTAAGACAAGACACTTTGGCATAATAAACGNCAATTTGTAACAGTACACAAGAGAAGAGACTTTTGGAAATGTATGTTTAAGACAAGACACTTTGGCATAATAAACGTTGGACGAAGAGACATTATGAAAGTGGAGGGCTAAAGAAACACTGTAGTTAGTGAAGAGGTAGTTTTGTTTCTGAAATAAGGGATACATTCTTCAATCGCCATTTTGTATAAAGCTTAAGGAGACGAGACACTTTGGAACTTCAGGCAACTGTCATTCTTCATTATAACAGGAAAAATCACTTCTGGTAGCTGAATGATGAAGATGTATCGACAGAAGAATGTCAGGAACCCAATAAACCAAACATTGCATTTTGAAAAAAATGAATAAGCTACTTTTGGAATTGGCTGCCTCAATACGAAATCTAAATGTAAAGGATTGCGACGCGAAGAGGCTGGGCCTATATACGACAGTTCGAAACCAAACCCCAGCGTAAATCAGAAACTTACAGGCCATTTGAAAGAAAAAAAGTGGTTTCTTTTTACTGCGTTGAAGTGTTCTAAAATTGAGTTTCTAATATGCGTGGTGTCTTAAAATTTATCAGAAGGAACAGTTTTAAGTGTGTGTTCTTTTCGTAGTTCAGCAAATTGGATGCACGTTTAATAGTTTCGCAGGAAATAAAACCTGGGTTTCAAATACTTTGCAACCCAGTTGAGGCGCCAGGTAGGCGGGCAACTTAAGGTGCGCGAAATGGGCTGCAGTATGTTTGTAATACATGGTTTTGAAACAGTGTTTCCCGTGTTCTGACTTGGGCGGAATATAACTTTCAAACACATCACGCTTATTGTAAACACTACACTGGAGCTCTTCGACGTGACCAAAAACGACGTCTTCATTCTGTTACAGCTTAAGATATTGCGAATGTAATTGCTGCGAAACTAGTGTAGGGCCCAGTGTTGATATGTGCTACAGACTTTCCACCAATAAAATGATAGGATCGCCTCTTATAGTCCCGTAGGTACACGCGGCACGGCGAGAGATCTACACGACATTTCAGAGCGTTACGCACAACGGCGATGGCGCACTTGATGCAAGCGGCAGTGTCGCCCTTATCGCCCTCGCGCTTGTCGACCTCTAGCGTGGGAAACCGTTCCAGAGGTGTACTCCATTGACAGTTACTTCCAACTTTAAGTTCTGCTTCCAATGTATTCCTCCACCACATACAAACAAAGCTTAGAAAATTACACCAGAGGGCCAACGCGCTGCATTCGTGCGCACTCAGTGTAATAATATTTGCATAAGGACTATTTATTACTAGGCATTACCAACACACCTATTATATTTCCATCTTTATTCGTTTTAGCTATAANTTGCATAAGGACTATTTATTACTAGGCATTACCAACACACCTATTATATTTCCATCTTTATTCGTTTTAGCTATAATTGAAGTAATTGAATTTCGAGATAAATTATAAGTAAACGTTAAACTTAACCAAAATAATGTACTTTTATTTTAACACGAATATAACGCTTGTGATAGATGACATTTGGGAAACAACGAAGCACGTCACACATGGGAGTACCCAGTCGCACGTCAGGTGGTACCTGTCAGCAGCTGATACCCCTGTATGCTACTGTATACCTACCTGCAACACGACAGTGGCATGCGGGTTGCTTGCGCGCCAGGGGAATACAAACCGCTCGGTGCTNCGACAGTGGCATGCGGGTTGCTTGCGCGCCAGGGGAATACAAACCGCTCGGTGCTCTCCCAGTTGGCGCGGCGGCCAGTCTGAAAACACGCGTAGCAGAGAGAGAAACAGAAATGTAAAGAAGATGACGGAGAATGTCGGAGAGAGAAAAAGCGAAGGGGGACACATGCATTAAGGAAGTCTTGCGTCACTAATGAGGCCGGGAGATCTCCGGGATGCGCATGAGGATTCTCAGAGAAGTCGCGGTATAACACTGATGATGAGAGACTATCACATCCTCCTCAGCGCAGTTTTGCAAACCGTAGCAGAAACTTACAAAAAGTGCTGTTTCCGAACAGTAATCGTATAATATACGATTGGTTTTTAGTGTACATTTTTTTTTAATGTTTAATCTGTACATCCTCCTCTAAAGGCATTTCTCGTAGTCTAGCTCTCCGGCTAGCTTCCATGATAATTGAANATGTTTAATCTGTACATCCTCCTCTAAAGGCATTTCTCGTAGTCTAGCTCTCCGGCTAGCTTCCATGATAATTGAAGCCTTTCCACTCCACTTCACGCATTTACTAGTCTGCCCGTAGAACTTCAAGTTTTCAATTCAGGTATCAAGTAGCTAGGATATTCTTCTCACACACTTTCGATTGCATATTTATATAATGTATTTTAATGCAAATTTTTTTTGTCCTTTTACTGGATACAGTTTTGTAGGTTAAAGTTTTAAAAGTCTCGTATACAATGACATACAGAGGGATGGGTGGACTGACTGCTGGATACATACATGGATAGACGCACAAAAAAATAAATTTTAAAGAAGCTTACCTTTTGCGAAAATTTCGGGAAGATGGACATTTTTTACATCACTTGTCATTTGTTGTGGGAGGAGTTGTTTCGCCTTGCCCAAGGGATCCTGTTTCAATTCCGGGCACCGTTGAAGGTGGACCTGTTTCGCCTCAGTACTGCAGAAGGCAAGGATAAACTATTGCGTTATAATCCTGCCTTGTGACCTGGGGCACACCGCTTTTTCCATCACAGCGTCGTTTCCTGGGGTTCCAACTGGCCCTAGGGCCATCAGCTTCATAATCACTTAAATTATTTACATTTATAACAACATAATTTTAATGATAAAATGTGGAAATGGAATGCACTAATAAATGGAATGCACTAATAATATAAAGAAAATACGAATGGAAATCTAGGTTAGTATGGCTTGTTCTCAGTTTAAACGGAGAACTTCAGAAATCCTTTTTCGTTTCTACTTCGTATAAATCGTATATGTTCTTGTCTCGTGTCGAATTCAGTCTTGTTACGGACCTAAAACTATAGTCCGACCGTCTATCGAGTGACAATGTGAACAAATGGGAATATGGGATAAAGTGCGCACGCCAACTGCGCTGTAAAATCTCTGTGTTGCAACACTAAACTTGTCTTCAATTAAACTGTCATATACACGCAAGGAATGTAGGTATGTAAGTAAGTAAGTTAAGCCTTACCTACTTAACATCTCGTCGACAGCGAAGTAATTACAGACGGAGCAAGTGGCTTAGAGTTGCAGGAACGGGAGAGGTATCCACCATGATGGTCTGTAGAAAGAAACTATCCCAACATACATCTGCAGTGACTTCAGGAAGTCGCTGGAAACAGGAATCAGGATAGCCGGACTAGGAACCGAACCCAAGTCACGCCGAAAGAGAGTTCAGAGGTTGACCACTGTGCCACCTCGCTCGCTGCTCCGACCAAGGTGTGTACAGTAATAAGTGCTGTTAAGGTAAAAGTACATTTCTTGTAGTCGAGCTGTAATACAATTACGATATGATTAAAATACGCAAGCATCGATTAATCTTTAAACGATATATATTTTAAAAAATGGCACATCACAGTCTCAACACGTGATTTTGACAGGTGATATGGAAATTATTGAGCCAATGCTGAAGAGACACGCAGATGATGAATATCGGTCTGCTTCCTCTTTCGTACTGTTAAAAACACGAATATGTTATTAGTACTAAAAGTAACACTTTAAGTCTGTAAAAAAATATAAAGAAATAAACCAACGCTGTGTTCTAATTGACCATATAGCTTATCAGTATTTTAATTTTTAGGAGCGTTCAATTTGGAAGCTGTCGTCAAGCGCTTGTTCAGCGATGGTTGCGATTTGCTAATTCAGTATTTTAACAAGTTTCATTACATTATAAAAGCGAAACACTGAAATACCAAATGCGTAGATATTTTATTCTACTAATTCGTGTCACGTCACATCACGTCTTGTATTGATTGAACTATAAGTGCCGATTTGGAAATGTCCCGAGCTTGTTTGCCACCATTTTTTAATATTACATTTATATTATGTATTTAACATAAAAGATCGTAATTTTCAANCGAAACACTGAAATACCAAATGCGTAGATATTTTATTCTACTAATTCGTGTCACGTCACATCACGTCTTGTATTGAACTATAAGTGCCGATTTGGAAATGGCCCGAGCTTGTTTGCCACCATTTTTTAATATTACATTTATATTATGTATTTAACATAAAAGATCGTAATTTTCAATCGACATTATTGCATATATGCGCAGTCATTTATTGCGTTACATTTGCCTTTCGTTCCCGAAAGATCGGTCTCAAAAGTAATACACCGTGAACTAGTTATAGGTTGAAGGGTAAAATATATCACGGGGGACAGAAACGAAGCCCGCTTCTTCGCCGCAGGTGTCGTGGAGGACCATTTTAGCGGAAAGCGGAGGGGGGGTGAAGTAGCTCGAAAGGCGACGGCGAGGTGCGTAATGTCGATAACATGGCTCGCCGGGATCCCCCATGACCAGCTTGGCGCGCGGCACGGCGGGAATACCCTCCCGTTTCGACACACACGCGCACACACGAACACACATGCACATTAGTC
>NQII01001066.1:493906-567362 GCA_002778355.1 Clitarchus hookeri | reverse complement strand
TTCCAACAACAGAATGATCGCGCGCAATATTACTTTGGCATCGTCGCACTCAACCCCCCCATACCCCACCGCTAAACCTTCATTCCACCTCATTATCTCGTGTTGTCATTTCTCACGTCCTCGAACACGCACGTGTATAAGTCTATTTGCGGTTTCTTCACATTTTTTTAATCAAACTCTTGAAAAATCACCCCATGTATGACGTGCTTGGTTGCTTCCCAAATATTCCACGTATCACAGGCGTTTTAAACTTCTGTTTCAATTTAAGTACATAGCTTTGTGTTTAATTCAACTTATGCTTATATCTTACCTATAAATTATAATATTTCATTTATTATTCATATACATAAAACAGGGGGAAATAGGCGTGTTGGTAATGAGTGCGCACGAATACCGTGTGTTGTCCCTTTGCTGTAATTTTCTAGATTTCGATTGCGTGAGGCGGATGAATATTCGGAAAGTAGAACTTTAGCAGGACTTCAGAAAAGTTGTAAGTAACCGTAATTGGGCTATACATGCGCAGTGGTGGCAAACTGTTACGCGGAAATCCAAGTGCGTCTTGACGCCATCCGGAGCGCAAGCACAGATCGATAAACCCGTCGATTATACTGGTTACATCCGAAGTTGACGCTCCGAGTCCTACCTCAGTAAAGCAGTTGATTTTACGCTCGCTTGTGCGACGAGGTTTTCTGGGTTCGAGTCCAGTGTAAGGCACATGTGTAGGCCTATTTGTAGTTGTTTCACTACTGTTTCGTATGTTTGTGGTTGCATCTCTAGCAATACTGCTGTCAACGAAATTGTAAGGCCTACTTGCCATCAAAGCTGAGAAATTCATTAAAAATTATCTGCACCCATGTAGAGAAAAGTAGGTTCATTAGCTATATCAGTAACTTTTTTTATTATATTTTGGCTTTCCAAAACCAAAACCATGTAGAATTCTATTAACATGTTTAACGCTAATTTTATGTTCCAAGCTCTTTGCAGTGACTGAAAAAAAAAACCCCCAACACTCAAGTGCCATTTTCTTACTTTTCAGATCTGGGATGTCCCAAATTCAAGTTTACACTCTTTTAACGGGGATAACAGAGAAAATATTTAAGAAAATTTGATAGGAGTACTTGTATTTTATGATATAAGGACAACGTTTGGTGTGTGCGAATATTAATAACAGTTAAAAAATGTTCGAAACGTCCGCCGCCAGTAGCAGGACATCGTCTGTAACACTGTAGAACGGAACAGCAAACACAGTAGCTACGGTTTCCATTGGAGTGGATTCTCGGGCACTCACAATCGCGTCTCCCATGGCATCTAGTGTCCATGGCTTTGTGGCGTACGCTGTTTTCTTCAGAGTTCCCCATAGTCTGCAGCTTTGTGTGGATACTCAACACTGCCTCATCGNTTTGTGGCGTACGCTGTTTTCTTCAGAGTTCCCCATAGTCTGCAGCTTTGTGTGGATACTCAACACTGCCTCATCGGCCTACTCACCTCGAAACAAGTGCTTCGTCCAGGAGCGACAGTACATCTCGATAACAATGTGGTGGTGTACCGTCCTGCTGCGCATCATCTGGGTAGAGTTGGGGAACAGGTGGCAAAACTGTTTTCCTGCAACATGTTACGGTAACTTTCACCTATCACCGTTCCGTCAAAGACGAATGGCTCCACAAGTCCTCTGACAGACATACCGCACCACATAGTCAACCGAGGAAGATTAACTTCTAGTTATACCACAATGTGGGGATTTTCATCGGCCTAGTACACACATTTGTGGCGGTTGTCAGTTTCATTCAATATAATGGTTGCCCCAAACATTATCATCAGTAAAATGTTCGTTGTCGTTGCACATGTTCACAAACCACTCACAAAATTCGATAAGCCTATCAGGGTCGTCTTTATTCATAGCGTGAAGTAATGTGGGAACGTAGGGCCTCTACTTTACTAGCTTTAGAATGCAACTGACACTTGGTTTACTGACACCTGACTCACGCGCAGTTTGCCGTACGGACTTGGACTTCCCGGGGGAATGCGTGCAACATATCCCCCACACTTCCTTCATATGCTGTACTCTTCCTGCCACACTCTGCATTCTTCACGTCACACACAGTTCCGTCCCTCTAGAACTAGTCACGTGATCATGTCATTGCTACACGTGATGGTGGCGCAGTAGTATCGAGTTCTACCCTCGATCGTCTCCGCACCTCAATCATGTCCAACGACACTTTGAAATCTACTTACGTTGCTCGAGAGACAACGGTGCCGCCTCCGTCATTTCCTCTCACAGTCGTAGTGCTGCCNCTTTGAAATCTACTTACGTTGCTCGAGAGACAACGGTGCCGCCTCCGTCATTTCCTCTCACAGTCGTAGTGCTGCCACCCGTGGCTGCAAACGGAACTAACGACAGCAGAACGGCTACACGCACTCGCACACTGTCCTTGTAGTTTCAAATAGGGCAGTCCCATCAGATTGTATTTAATGGTCTCCCTGTTAATAACGTGCAATGATTGTAAGTATTAATTTGGAATAACCAGTATATAGTTCACCTCCGGCCTAAACGGCTATGCGAATACTCGGTGTTAGTGAGACTGAGTGATGGGAAACTGGGTAACTGAGGTGATGCCGGGGTTACGATGCCTTCACGTTACAAGTAACACGCATCACGCGACACTTTCACGTGTACGTAACACGTGGTACGTTTGGGTGCCGTAAACCAGGGCTACTTGCTCCTATGGCGGCTACTTTGCTCCAATGAAAAAATGTGTTTCAGATCTCTGTAGCATGCACTCTGGTGACCACTGTCGATTGCTTGTACCATGACAACATACATAGCATTACGTGGACTAAAAATAAGTCTCTAGGTTCAGTAAATGTTTGGTACCCATAAATAGTCTACTCTACATACACAATGCTAGAGGACTGATTTTGCTCCAGTAGATTTTTCTATAACTTTCGCATGTATTTACGAACTGGAGCAAAGTAGCCCAGGTCTATGGGTTACTCTGCCCCACTTTACAAAAATTCATAAAAGATAAATGTGTTTAGTTACATCTGTGTGGTTCCGAGCCAATGGTTTATAGATTACATTTAATGCAGTAGTTAATTTTTTAAAATTATTCATTGAAAATTTACAATGCTTTCGTTCTAAATGTAGAAAATAATTTAGTAAAGTAGCCCCGGTTTGCGGTAGTATACTATGATGCTTTACTTAAGCACGTAACCTTTGTGCACTGTATAAAATTTTCTGGGATATATTTGTTACTTTTACGATTGAGAACTTTCAAAATTATTGTTAGAGAAGCGTATTTGTGATTTAATATTGATGCAGCAAGAACAGGTTGCGAAAGTATGGCGTTCGCGATTTATATAAACTTAAAAAACTGGGACAAAAGAAATACGCTTGCTAATATTTTCAATCTTAAAGGGTAAACATTTTGTATTTCATACATGCATTTTTTACACCTCTGAGAAACATAATTTATAAACTGCGGCAATGTAAAAAAGCTCCATTACTATTTACGGATTAAAAAATAAATAATTTTAGCATAACTTTTATTAGATTTTTGTTCTTATTCACGGGAGAAAGTTATATATGTGGTACATGAATTAAAACCGTGAGCAGACGAAATCGCGAAAATAAAAACAAACCCATTAAAAGCGAAGATAAAACAACCGCGTCCCTGTTGTGATTGGCCAGNGACGAAATCGCGAAAATAAAAACAAACCCATTAAAAGCGAAGATAAAACAACCGCGTCCCTGTTGTGATTGGCCAGCGAGATCACGTGGTGCAGAGTCATTTTTGACGTATCACGCAAAAGTTAGACGTTGACAAGCTTTACCATCACGTGAACGTTATTTGAAATGATCGCAATGTCTCCTTGGAACACATTAGTTGAGATGTAGCCAGCTTACGTGAACGTGTTGCTCATTACGTGTTACGTGAAATAGGAAGTCATCGTAATCCCGGCCTAAATTACTTTCATCAAAGAACTACGTATGCCATTGCAGGTTTAGAAAAGAAATGAGTCATTGAAAAAATTCCGCGTGGAATCTAACAGGACATTATGTTCATTCCATCTCAGACAGAAGACATCACGTGATGAAGCGAAACGTTTACGAGTCAAGCATTAACAAGCGTTTCGTTACGCGCACGTGCGCGTTACTTAACGGCGAGACGAACGTGATAGGTGTCGTTGGAATATACACGCTAGGCTTGATTCGGCATGCGTGAACTTCTTGCCTGTTGCGTGTTGACTGTTACATGAAGTCTCTGTATGCTAGAGGAGGTTCCGGAGAGATCCCCCCTCTTGCTAATGGAACCGGACGTTGAACTGGACAGTTCCGGGGACGTGCCCGAGATCACGTCAGGTGTTTGGATAGTGCACCGGCCATACCATTCGCTTGGTAAACAAATTGAGTGCTAGAGTCTCAAGCCTTATGGAAGTACATGCCTAGGGCGATCTGTTATATCAGATCGGGGCTTGCTTGGTGCAATCTGTGTACAGATTGGGGCAGAGGGGTCTGATCAATAATGGTGAGCGCTGTCATGGATGCGATGAGAGGGCGTGATCCCTCTTCCCCGCCTAGTGGGAGGCCGGGGAGCAGAAGGGCCAAGCCGGCTAAAAGGAAGCCGGAATAAAAGGACAGGGGAAAAGGGAGATCCCCGAGAAAACCCGCCGATGAACGGCATTGTCCGGTACGATTCCCACATACAAAAATCTGGGAGTGACAACCGGGAAATGAACCCGATTCACCTTGGCATGAGGCGAGCAGGCTAACCGCTCAGCCACCGTGGCATGGAAAGCTTTTGTAATCATAGTTTAATTGCTGATATTTTAATATTTTTTTACTTAGCAAATTTTGTTTATCAGTAAAGTATTTCTTAGATTGAATACAATGTGCGCTGTAATAAATGGTGGACTGATCACTTGAAGTTTCTTTGCATGGCATGGGTTTCTCGTTGAAAATTCTAATATTGCTAGGTTTAGGGAGTATTCAGATGGCTTTTTTTTTTTGGAGAGCATTTCTTTGGGTTTTGAGAAGGAATAATTTCCATAAAAACAGAAAGTAAAAAATGTAATTTACCAAATACAATTATATTACATGAGTTTAGTTTTGTCTCATTATAAGGNCAAAAACAGAAAGTAAAAAATGTAATTTACCAAATACAATTATATTACATGAGTTTAGTTTTGTCTCATTATAAGGGGAAGAATATATATTATGTTTTTATCCGCATTGAAAATACAGGGACGAAATTAAGATAAGAATGAGAGTTACGATCCAAAGAAGACCATTTTTAATTCTTCCGTCGGTATNAAATACAGGGACGAAATTAAGATAAGAATGAGAGTTACGATCCAAAGAAGACCATTTTTAATTCTTCCGTCGGTATTATACACGAGGTGAAAAACACAGTATAATAATAATAATTGTTGTATTATAATTAGATTGTATTAACCCTTTCTCCGAAACCCTGGGAACCAATTATGTACCGAAGTTAACCTAGGTCTATCATTCAGAAAGGCCCGTGCAGTCATTGCTTTCTTCGTATTGGAACCTACAATCTATAGCAAGGAAGATACTGTNGATCATTCAGAAAGGCCCGTGCAGTCATTGCTTTCTTCGTATTGGAACCTACAATCTATAGCAAGGAAGATACTGTATTCACAACTTCGGTCGCGTAAAGTAGTAGGCACGGTGTAACGGCCCCATCTGTAGCCACGTGCAAATGCGTCAAAGGGATTCCAATATGGCAGCACGTTACGCGGGAGGCACGGGATCAATGGAACGGGAAAAGCGACGCCTGTCTACGCATATAAAGCGCTCTTACGCGCAAGGCATAGTGTGTTTTCGTCGTGTCACGTAAAAGTATAAACCCAATAATCGTTCTCCCTGGTTTCGCAGGTGGCTTTGTTCGTACATTTTCCAGTTCCTGCCATTCCAAACAGACGTATTCACGCTATGCTGGAGGGCTCCAAAGTAATGTGTCTAATGTGGGTAATAATAATGTTACGCGCGGACTCTCGAGCTGGGAAGGAGCGCCGTGTTGCCTGGTTATGCGCGGTCTCGGCGCTGTGGTAAGTGGCCCGTCTTGACCCTCCCCTCCCCTTCCCTAAGGTATATCGCCCGGCGGCCTTGGGAAGGATTGGCAGCTGACCTGGCTGACGTCACAGTTCCTCCTCCTGCCGGAGGAGTCGACGATTTGGGAGGNTATATCGCCCGGCGGCCTTGGGAAGGATTGGCAGCTGACCTGGCTGACGTCACAGTTCCTCCTCCTGCCGGAGGAGTCGACGATTTGGGAGGATGAACAGGAATTTTCTGGTAATCATTTTCCTCGGCGCAACACGGCATTTGAATAATATTCTGGACTGCGGCCGGCGCCGATTATAAATACCGCCGCAGCGGGAGGACCGACAGTTTTGCGGTAGCCATATGGCTGAAGTCCAGTATAGTCTGGTACAGCGAGGGTCATCGGTGGGGAGGACGGACGATGGCGGAGGGAGTGAGACGACGGACGAGTGTGTGTGGTGTGGATGAAAGAGAGGGCGTGTTACCCCACGAGTAGAGGGTTTCTGTACGTGGGGGCGCTCGGAGCACTCTAGAACATTCCGGACTGGTGGAAAGTGGACTGAATTAAGGTGGGGCTGTATCGATGTGTGATATGAACGGACTTTATTTCAAATATTGTAATTGTCATAAATAGGCATATCATTTGTAAAATAACTCGGGGAGTTTCGACAAACTGTTTTTTGGGACTGAATTTATAGTTATTTGATTGCATTAATCTCTTTGAGGTGATTGTGGTATATATATAAGTTAAATCGACGAACAGTGAATGGCAATTGATAGCCATTTATTGCGAGATATTCAATCGAGAGTATTTTCTTTGTAGTGTTTGTAAATAAATTAGGAAATTATTATCAAATATTTTATTTTAATGAGAACTCTATCCTTTAAAGAACATGGCTAAGCCCACAGACTTTGGGAATTGTAACGACATATGCACAGGCATAGTAATATGTGGTTCTTTACATGCTAGCATAACCTGTATTTACATATAAAAACGACATGCCCATTCGTGGTCTGGTGCGATTAAAGGTCGCATCCTCGTGGTTCTAAGGCAACGCCCTAGGAAGAATCAAGAAAGGCGCAGCGGCGTGGTGGATCCCTTGGTGTGGACGTGCCCTTACTTCGATCGGCTCTGGGAACAGGCTTTGTGCGTGAGGTCCCCTGTTGCCTGGGCTGCTGGCTGGGCGAGTAGGTTTCCAAGCACTGATCTTGCAGGCCAGTATTACTGCTACTGCATGTATGCGGTGAGTAGTTGGTAACGGCGGAGGGAAAGTAGTTTCACGTTTTAACGTTGAATTAAAATAGTTAGGTTAGCATTAGTGGATACTGAAATGACTTAATTTACCTTCTGTTTTTTAATGCATAAAAAGTGTAAGAATAAGCAAATGTAAAATATTTCCGGTTTTAATAACATCTTAGTTTTATTTAAGCGACGCATGGTTAAAGTGATTAAGCACAAGGTAATTTTAATTTTAAATGTGGTGGAAGAATACGCAATGTAGATAATAGTATATATTTAGCCGGCTTTCAAAAATGCTCAGTTTATAGTCTGTTCTCAGTATCTTCACACTTTTTTAATCAAACATTTGAAAAATCACCCCATATTTGACGTGTGTTTGGATGTTTCTTAAATATGCTGTGTATCACAAGCTTCTAATACCCCAGTAAACATAAAAGTATCCTTTTTTTTTTTTGTTACATTTAACTTTAGCTTAAATTTTAATTATAAATTATTATATTTCATTTCCTGATTAATATTAATAAAAACAGAGAAAATAGGTGCATAGGTAATGCCTAGTAGGAAACGGTTCTGCTGTAAAATATTACTAAATTGAGTGCGCAGAAAGCGTTGTCTCTTAGGTTCAGCTTTGTTCCATGAGGCGGAGGAATAGCCTGAAAGTAAGAGCTCGAACAGGACTTCAGAAAAGTTGGAAGTAACCGTGATTGGACTATACCGCGAATATCCTATACCCATGTGCAAGCGATCGGCCGTAGCTGCTGACCAGACAACCAGCTGTTGACGTCACACGACTGGGGCATCGGCTGGCGTGTGTGGAAGAGATTTAGGAGGCTCTTAAGGGTGTCCGACCCGAAAAATATTAATTATTTTATAATTGTACCAAACATTGATCAACTCGTATGCATTGAATGTAAAGACATTTTCCTCTGATAAAGATTTTTTTTACACTTAATATTAATTCAATAATTTGATGTCAAATACAAAATTATACTGTTTTGTTGCAGCCGTAATATCAAATACTAAATAGGTTGACCAGACGAAAAAATTTACATCTTAATTTACCGTGGGACCTTGCTTGCCATATATGTAATAACAGTTCATACAACTAAAAAATTGTTAAAAATATGCAAACATTTATTTATATTTAACTTTTTTCCATACATACGGCTTGTTATTTGGTGATTACCTAAGTGCCAAATGGTAGCTGATGAGGGTGAAGCGAGGTGAGTATGGAAAAGCGCCGGAATGTAAGGGTGGGGAAAACGGGAGATCCCCGAGAAAACCCGGGGGGACCAGCGGCATCTCACCCAGCACGATACCCACACGCGAATATCCCGGGTCGACCCCGCCGGGAATCGAGGCTGATTCGCCTAGGTGGAAGGCGAGTAGTCTAACCAATACACCACCGCGGCCCCTTGGTGGGATGCGAGCAGTCTAACCACTTCACTACCGTGGTCCCGTAGTGGCAGGAAACACGAAGCCTACTTGTACGGCGAGATGGTCCCAGCGTGTCACGTGGCGGCTCAGTCCGAGAGATGTTCCCGCCGGATGAGGAGGGAGGGTGGGAGGTAGGGACTGGGAGAGTCAGGAAGGAGATGGAGGGCTGGTCCTTACGTTCTATTTATATCCGCGTGTGTAAGGGCGAGCACTTAAAGGCAGCCCCCCGGAAACTGGGGCATCGGCCCAGGCGCGTCACAAGATGTTCAGGAAGCAGGCAGCCGCCCGCCACGTCCATGTGTTGTTCACTGCAGTCCGTTACCAACTCTACTTGTTACGGACGAGTATAAGCTATTCGCGGTCAAGTCAGAACATTTTAAGGCCCTGCTAATCTTTTTTCCTTTCAGCCAATATATATTCCCGCCACCTTTTTAATATAAACATTAACACGTGACTAATAAACACTGTGTATAAATTTCACCGCTCTCAAAATTAACGTCTGAGGCTGCAATAAAATATATTAATTAGTAGTTAATGCCTGTTACGAGGGCCTTAAGTAGTGCTCACTCTACTGCGAATAGTCTGTATCACCTGAAATCATTACACTCTAAATCTGAAACAGTGGGAATCGAACCAAATCCGTGAAAATAGTGAACATATAGAGACTGATAATCAGTGCCTTATAACTAAATGATATGGTGGCTGAATTTCACTGATTTATTTGTAATTCCCACTGAATTTCGATAACTCCACTGCCATAAGTCACTTTTTCCCAGTTCATTTCCTTTATTTGCCAGTCGACAGTTGCTTGTAAACTTACTTTCAGTTAATGTTATTTCACTGATTTATATTACTGTTTCGAGCATAGAGTGTATTTATGCACTGCTTGAAAGTCCGGCGATTTCACGTTTTTGTCGCGCGTGATTGCAGTCCGGGGTCTTAGAGCCATCTTTTCAGCTGCCGCTGTCAACAGCAGCTAATGATACTATACATCTGCAATAGTTTTCATACGATGTGTTTTTATTTATGTTTTGAAAATAATAACATGAAATGCATTCGTAATATTTTTTTATTCTTTTGTTGTTATTAGCTGTGATGTCAAACTTCCCTTTCATCTTTCTAAAGTTCACAAAATGTTAATAACTTACACAACTTATATCACCAAATTAATAATTTGCACATTTCGTAAAGCACTGTTTGTAAAGAAAAAATATAATGACGCGATATTTTGCAAATGGAAATTAATTCAAAAAAGTGTTATATAATTTTCATCGAACTGTTAAGAATTCACACTTTAGGCCAATCACACATCAGGGAATTTCTATAACTCCTGAACGGCTGCATTTTGTACAGTTACTTTCGCGTTTACTATTTACACTGAATTTATGCGTGCATATATTTCTTTATTTTGCTGCGTAACTTGTAAGTAACGAAATTCTCTCTTACGTATGTTAACTTTCAGTATAAAACAACTCCGTAGCACTCGGAAGGCAACATTATAGCTAACAGGTCACGGGTTAACATTATTGCAATGTCATGGCAAATATTTGACGTTAGTCTCTTAATAAAAAGATTATTTGTGTGAAATATATTTTCCAATAAGAACTAGCATTATGAAGCTGAGAATCTCCTAGTAAATAATTTTTATAGTTACATTTATGAACCTAAAAGCTTCGCATTCAAAATTACGTGAACAGCTTCCGGGCTGTTAATTACTACCTAAATTTTTTTTTAAAGAATAATCTATAATATAAAAAACAGTAATTTATATTAAAAACCGCAAATACGTCCGTTTTCTATCTGAGATTCGAAAACAGGACTCCTTACATCTTAAGNATGTTATTTCACTGATTTATATTACTGTTTCGAGCATAGAGTGTATTTATGCACTGCTTGAAAGTCCGGCGATTTCGCGTTTTTGTCGCGCGTGATTGCAGTCCGGGGTCTTAGAGCCATCTTTTCAGCTGCCGCTGTCAACAGCAGCTAATGATACTATACATCTACAATAGTTTTCATACGATGTGTTTTTATTTATGTTTTGAAAATAATAACATGAAATGCATTCGTAATATTTTTTTATTCTTTTGTTGTTATTAGCTGTGATGTCAAAATTCCCTTTCATCTTTCTAAAGATCACAAAATGTTAATAACTTACACAACTTATATCACCGAATTAATAATTTGCACATTTCGTAAAGCACTGTTTGTAAAGAAAAACTATAATGAGGCGATATTTTGCAAATGGAAATTAATTCAAAAAAGTGTTATATAATTTTCATCGAACTGTTAAGAATTCACACTTNGGCGATATTTTGCAAATGGAAATTAATTCAAAAAAGTGTTATATAATTTTCATCGAACTGTTAAGAATTCACACTTTAGGCCAATCACACATCAGGGAATTTCTATAACTCCTGAACGGCTGCATTTTGTACAGTTACTTTCGCGTTTACTATTTACACTGAATTTATGCGTACATATATTTCTTTATTTTGCTGCGTAACTTGTAAGTAACGAAATTCTCTCTTACGTATGTTAACTTTCAGTATAAAACAACTCCGTAGCACTCGGAAGGCAACATTATAGCTAACAGGTCACGGGTTAACATTATTGCAATGTCATGGCAAATATTTGACGTTAGTCTCTTAATAAAAAGATTATTTGTGTGAAATATATTTTGCAATAAGAACTAGCATTATGAAGCTGAGAATCTCCTAGTAAATAATTTTTATAGTTACATTTATGAACCTAAAAGCTTCGCATTCAAAATTACGTGAACAGCTTNAATCTCCTAGTAAATAATTTTTATAGTTACATTTATGAACCTAAAAGCTTCGCATTCAAAATTACGTGAACAGCTTTCGGGCTGTTAATTACTACCTACATTTTTTTTAAAGAATAATCTATAATATAAAAAACCGTAATTTATATTAAAAACCGCAAATACGTCCGTTTTCTATCTGAGATTCGAAAACAGGACTCCTTACATCTTAAGNAGTAATTTATATTAAAAACCGCAAATACGTCCGTTTTCTATCTGAGATTCGAAAACAGGACTCCTTACATCTTAAGCGTGTAACAAACACAGCTGCGAAAATGTACTGCTGAAACCTAGTTTTGAGTCATTGCAATATTTTTTAACCATAACATTTTTTTCTGTTGTGTTGTATGACAAATTTTAAATGAAAATCTTGCAACTGAATTAAAGACCAAAAATTTATCAAATTGGTACAATGTCAGTGTTGCATCCTTAGTGTGTGGACCTAGTTTATTGTTGCCTAATACGAAATGGCTAGAAACAAATTAACACAAACAACAAAGATGAAGGTTTCCAAGCTTTGTGATGTTTTCGGCAGTTGGTTTACGTCATTTCACTTGGAATTGGCGTAATTAAAACCGCGACCAATAATGTTTCACATATTTAAAATGAGGTTACATTGGGCCCTTGAAGAGCACGAGTGTCAAAACCAATTCAGAGAATTATGAATACTGAATTAATACCTTGTGTCAATCATATATGAAAACAGTATCTAGACTACAGCTCAAAAAAAACTGTTTTCGCCAGAAAAGCATTATGAAATTTCTCGTATACTAAATATAGTGAGTGAATAACTTGTTTCGTTTTAAGTTTAAAACCCAAATTCAAAACAGCTACAGGATAAGCCCTAACTTTCAGATGTGCTAAGTGTTGGATTTAAGAGAAAATGCTTCACAGATTTCTTATGACTTAAAGAAACAGTCAATTCAAATACAAACTTTGTGTTGAAATAAATTTATGAAATTCCCGTTGCAAAACTGAAAGTTAAATTCCTCATAAATACATCAGAAAATTGCTTGGAAAGTAATTTTTCTAATAATTTCTTATGTTAGCAATGTTACTACTCACGCTACGTTACGTAAAAGTAATATATATTAATATAATAAAAAGCCGACAAGCGTTCTTGAACGATAATTCACACTACGTAGTTGTAATAAAACATTTTTACTTGCCGGTCATATAAAAAATTGTAATTCTTGACTTTGCAGTCCGGCTGTAAACTAAGTTTACTACCGAAAGCAATCTGGCGAGTGAAGGAGATAATCATCTTCCTGAAAATAAGCTCCTTGTAGCGAGTACATTTATTACCTCTCTGCCCGGGCGCATCTCTGAAGTCTGACTACCACGCGCATTCACCTTAAGGCAGTTGCCTGGTTGGGAATTTGGGATAGGGAAATACATGCTAATGAAATTCTGTTTTTCCAAGCCAATTTTGAAGACATACACTTGAAACAAAAACCTTAGTGTGAGAAATGATACTCTCAAGCTCTGTATATAGACAAATTTATCAATGTGTTTTTTTCAGTAATTTTTTATTTGATTATTAAGTTTTCTGATTTTTCCAGAAAAAAAAACTATACATTAATGTTACAAAAGGCTTAATAGCAAAAAAAAAAAAAAGCACTTATTTTTTTGCTCAGAAAAGTTCCTGGTAGTAGGCCTATATATCTATATTTACCAGGAACTCCAAAGAACTGAATTTCTTTATCATGTATTTCCCTATTCCAAATTCTCAACCAGGCCACAGCCTTAAGTATCACGCCATAATAGCGTAAGTTGGGGGCATAAAATCGATCTTATCGATATAATTCTTGTTATTAAGAGATGGGGCGTGAACTTTATATTACACACAGTTTGAATTCCCATATAATTGACTAAGTGTTCATATTTTACTACAAACGTGGATGGGTCCAGAAAATGTTCGATTTTAAGGGAAGGGGAAGGGATATAAAGCTAGAGAAAATTTTCGTATTACACATATCCAGTACGTTCCTAAACAATTACAGGTAATTCAATTATATTTATTGTCAATGATACACTATTAAATTAAAACCATTTATAGATATTTAAAATAAATATAGTATGATTGTTCTACAATATTAAAAAAAAGTTGACAAGACTTCGCTTCCTATTTTTATTATTATTTAAATTATTATTAGCAGACTCATTTTCAGCCCATTAATCCCTTCCCCATAATTTTTAAATCCGCCTCTCATTAGCACATGCAAAATATAAACAGCTAAATTCAAAGTTAATTTCCATGTTCAAGTCAACACATGCACTTGGCGAAGAAAACCGACAACCACTGAGGGCCTGGGTTCAATTCCCGGCCCAACCGTACTAATTATGGGTTTTCCAAAATCTCTACAGATAAATGTTTGGGATAGTATCTTGAAAGGAATTGTGCACTAATGTCTGGTATATTATATTTACCAACTTACCGTAGCAGTTATAGTTTTTCAGAGTAAGAATTTAAATATTTGGCACTTTAAAATCTACATAATAGTCGCGTTCACAATTTTACAATGTTAGATATTCACTGCATTTATTATTCTCTGACTACAGACGGAAGATAGTAAAGAATTTCTCATTTCGGTACTCNATCTTCCTGAAAATAAGCTCCTTGTAGCGAGTACATTTATTACCTCTCTGCCCGGGCGCATCTCTGAAGTCTGACTGCCACGCGCATTCACCTTAAGGCAGTTGCCTGGTTGGGAATTTGGGATAGGGAAATACATGCTAATGAAATTCGGTTTTTCCAAGCCAATTTTGAAGACATACACTTGAAACAAAAACCTTAGTGTGAGAAATGATACTCTCAAGCTCTGTATATAGACAAATTTATCAATGTGTTTTTTTCAGTAATTTTTTATTTGATTATTAAGTTTTCTGATTTTTCCAGAAAAAAAAACTATACATTAATGTTACAAAAGGCTTAATAGCAAAAAAAAAAAAAAGCACTTATTTTTTTGCTCAGAAAAGTTCCTGGTAGTAGGCCTATATATCTATATTTACCAGGAACTCCAAAGAACTGAATTTCTTTATCATGTATTTCCCTATTCCAAATTCTCAACCAGGCCACAGCCTTAAGTATTACGCCATAATAGCGTAAGTTGGGGGCATAAAATCGATCTTATCGATATAATTCTTGTTATTAAGAGATGGGGCGTGAACTTTATATTACACACAGTTTGAATTCCCATATAATTGACTAAGTGTTCATATTTTACTACAAACGTGGATGGGTCCAGAAAATGTTCGATTTTAAGGGAAGGGGAAGGGATATAAAGCTAGAGAAAATTTTCGTATTACACATATCCAGTACGTTCCTAAACAATTACAGGTAATTCAATTATATTTATTGTCAATGATACACTATTAAATTAAAACCATTTATAGATATTTAAAATAAATATAGTATGATTGTTCTACAATATTAAAAAAAAGTTGACAAGACTTCGCTTCCTATTTTTATTATTATTTAAATTATTATTAGCAGACTCATTTTCAGCCCATTAATCCCTTCCCCATAATTTTTAAATCCGCCTCTCACTAGCACATGCAAAATATAAACAGCTAAATTCAAAGTTAATTTCCATGTTCAAGGCAACACATGCACTTGGCGAAGAAAACCGACAACCACTGAGGGCCTGGGTTCAATTCCCGGCCCAACCGTACTAATTATGGGTTTTCCAAAATCTCTACAGATAAATGTTTGGGATAGTATCTTGAAAGGAATTGTGCACTAATGTCTGGTATATTATATTTACCAACTTACCGTAGCAGTTATAGTTTTTCAGAGTAAGAATTTAAATATTTGGCACTTTAAAATCTATATAATAGTCGCGTTCACAATTTTACACTGTTAGATATTCACTGCATTTATTATTCTCTGACTACAGACGGAAGATAGTAAAGAATTTCTCATTTCGGTACTCNATGTTAGATATTCACTGCATTTATTATTCTCTGACTACAGACGGAAGATAGTAAAGAATTTCTCATTTCGGTACTCTGAATATCTAGTTGCACAGGTTGGTAAATATAAGAAGTTGGTGCACCACTCCCCTTACTACCATATGACTAAGGATGAGTGGATATATTTGGACGGTTCTTAACATTAAGGTATTGAGAACCAATGAGATTGAAGCGAGTTGAGTATGGAGCAGCGCCAGAATGCAAGAACGACGAAACGGGAGATCCCCGAGTAAACCCGTTGACCAGCGGCATCGTCTGGCCCGATTCCTGCTAGTGAAAATCCGGGAGCGACACCGCCGAAGTCAAACCCGGTTGACCTTGGTGGAAGGAAAGTAGTCTGACCACTACACCACCGCGGCCCCGACTAAAGATGAGAAGAGTTAAATTAACGTTCTTCGACAAAGATATGGCGTTTCTTTATATTTGAATAGTTGAATTATTCTGCATTCATCTGCATTTTTATTTAAAAATTAGTATTTTGTGGTTTTAGATCTCTTTTTTATAAAATGTGTATTTGTTCTACGTCATGTTATATTATATTCTTACTTCTCACAATGATAACTGATATTTATGTAACGATAACATTTCATTTTAAATTCTCATGATAGCGGTTGAGAAACGAAAATATCTGTCCTGTAAAGAGAAGTCTTATATGGAGACATGCCCTTATGAAAATAAACCCTTCATTTGGTTTCACCTCAAAACCGCGTTTTTACTAGAAAATAAATTGCGCATTGCATAGTTTTATTATTTATTGTTTGCGTTACAACTTAGTTAAAAGTAGCGCAGTACCGTAACAGAGCACTTGCACGACCGAACCGAATCACAGGATATTTAAGGTGACCGCCTGGCTTGAAGGCATTTCGCGTGTCTTGAGTCCTATAAGCGCAAGGCTCCGAACGAGCTTCCGTCCGCAGACGGAAACCTACCACGGCGCGACTTATAGCGGTGACCATATCATTTTCTGATGTTATGTATATATATATATATATATATATATATATATGTCCGACGCACGTTCCTATAAAATTTTAAGCAATCCGTACCGCAATGTTAAGTCTAGAAATGATCGCGAGTTCGCCCATTTGAACCATTTTCACTCTTAAGGCAGCACAGTTTAGAGAAAAAATGAGAAACTCAAAATTGTATACATGCGTGTAACGTTTCTTACGGCTAGGTTCCACCTTTTTGCAGAAATTCTTCGTTTCCGCTTCATGATTTCGGATTCATAGTAATTACTGGTAATGTAGGGATGCAGAGCATTGGTAGGGCATTGGAAACCCGCTAGTGCCATGGCAAATAAGTGGGAGCACGGGTTGATAGGGTTGGCCCCACCAGAGGTTCTCTCTGGTGTACCGATCACTAGAGGTTGGACTCGTGCTGGCAGTGGTTCACTCCGTATGCTGGAGGAGGTCTGGAGAGATTCCCCCTCTCAAAGAAAGACCGGGCGGTGAGCGGCAACCCACTCNGAGGAGGTCTGGAGAGATTCCCCCTCTCAAAGAAAGACCGGGCGGTGAGCGGCAACCCACTCCGGTTGTGTCCTGGCAAGACACTAGAGGTATGGATAGAACCCCGGCCAGACCACACGCTTGGTGTCTGAGTGCGAGGCTCTCGGCCGTACTTGTGTATCAAGTTGGGGCTTTGGACTTGGTTACTTCAGGTGCATGGCTGGGACACCTGTGATGAGAGGGCGTGATCCCTCTTCCCTGCCGAGTGGGCGGCCGAAGCGCGGGATGGCTCATGGCTAAGAGCGCTGCGTTAAAATATAGAAGTATGGTGGCCGATGGGCTACTGTATCTGCATCACGCATGTGTCCGAAAGTACACGTGTGCCTGTGCAGGAGTACAGTAGAGTCCCCTGAAAAACCTTTAAAACTCAGGCTCCAAAATTCAACAACCTTGATACACAAAAGCACACCCGGAATTCTGTAGTTTTTGACCATGCCGAGTAGTTATTTTCAAAATGACAGTTTTCATTTTTTTAGTCGTGTGAACCAAAATTTCAGCACTTGGTGTTTTGATTGGTCACAGAAGAAAAATTCTCGTAGAACGTATTTCATGTAACAGTCAACCAGTTATCATAACATTTGGCATGCAAGTTTCGTCATAGTAGCCCACTCTTAGTTACATAATTATAATAGATTATATATTAATTTTCCAAAGTAGTAGACTTCGAAATATTTTAGAATAATATGCCATTATGCATTGAACAATTGCATGTTATTGAAAACAAAATTTGGTCTACAGACACAATTTCTAATCCAGAACCTCTTTTGTACACTACTTTGCCGTGAAGAACAAGTGGAAAAAAAAACCATATCTTGGGAATTATAGAAACGAATAACAACTAATTTGGCAGTTAAAGAGTATAAAGTTGTTAGACTAAACTCAGTTAAATGGATAAGGAACTTATTTTCTAAACGGAGGCCTCTTTGTAGTTTATGTTACATGTGATATTGCTGAAACCATATTACCTATTTTAACTTAAATGACATACTGTCATTCCCTACTAAATTCATAAAATCACTGCTTGATAAACACTCTAGTCCGACGTTCTGAATGATGGCGTCTTCTAAAACATTGAACTTATATATATCGTACTGTAACTTCTCAAACCTATCCCACCGCATCTGCTGTCTAGTGTACTACGGAAGGCCATTTAAAATAAGTTTTGTAGAGCAATCTCCTGTTTTTAAAATGGCTGCCTTTTTCTACAATATCAAATGCAATATCTCCGGAATCATAACATCAATTAAACAAAACTTCGTGTGCTTGGTGCACATATTAACCTATTGTTTGCACTAAATTCATTAAGTAATAGCATAACATTTCATTTTGGAAAATAGCGCCACACAAAAATTTCGTTTATGTCATTTGAGGAAATTATATACCCATTCCCCGATTCCCACCACCAATGATGGAAAATACCGTCCCATTAATCTATTTTCAAAGCTCTAAATCATATAACTAAGCCTTTGGTAACCTCCTCAAAATTACTTTAATATATAAACATAGAGGAAAGTAGGCTAACTAGTTATATCCATAACTTCTCGTTCATACGTTTATAGCTGCATGGAAATACGAAATACATTACTCCCCCTCATTCTACAGCCATTCTGCAGCATAGTAGGTGCACCAAGATAGGCAACATTTTATTTTCTTCGGCTATACGTTGTAATCTCATATGAGCGTAATATGTGCTTTTGAGCACATGTGCCTACCGGAAGTCCTACAAAGCCTACTTTTTTGTACGACCAGTTCCTGTTACGTTCTGCTTGTTTGTACCCCTTTTATTTCCGATTGCCATCTTGGCAGCACACTTCCACGAACAGCCATCTCGCTAGTTTTACATCTCCAAAGGAATGTTTTCGGAAGATGTTGTTTACTGTCCCAAGTCATCCCGTCTTTGTGCTGCCCTCTTCCGGACGGGGGGGCCAAAAGTTAATCAACAGTATCACAGAAGACCTCATTTTTAGCCTGTTGGCTCGCTGGCTGTTGCCGACACTCGTCTCTAAAAAGAACTTCGTTAAAGCCACGCATCTCCACAAACAAGAGCTTTTAAAATATGAGGAGATAGAGGCAGCTGGAAAACATCCAGTTTCCTACCGCGACAATCTATGTTCTAGTAGGAGCTTCAAAGAAGTTCTCGGATTACGTGACACCGAAGTTAATAAGTGCGGAGTATGAATTTAGTTTGCGTGCTAAACATGTAGGAATTGATCACACAAAATCTATTTTTGTTGAAAACGTGGCATTTGTTTGATTTAGCATATAAACACCCGCTTTTATACCGTTAAGCTAATAAAGGGACTAGCCCATACATATAAATAAAAAAATAGCATATATGACTCGGGTTGTCGAACCCGGAATTTCGTTGTTTGAAGATAAAGATTTCGTGACCTGCTCCGTGAAGATCGCTTGAAAATACGTTCAGTAATGTGTTATGGCTGAAACAGAAAATAACTACGTCTTACGTTTGAAAGTGTGACAAGTACGTGGATAGTAAGCAAGATACGCTTTATTTAAGGTCTAAAATAATGTATATCTTGTGTACAGTAAACAAATATCTAAGATGGTTCAGCGTATTCTGTAATGCTACGTTTTAACGGTACGACAGGCACTGATTAAAANGGTCTAAAATAATGTATATCTTGTGTACAGTAAACAAATATCTAAGATGGTTCAGCGTATTCTGTAATGCTACGTTTTAACGGTACGACAGGCACTGATTAAAATTACGCGCCGCTTCTCCGTGACATACGCGAAAGAAAAGTACAGTTAATGATAACACCGGATTACACGGGAGAGATCTGACATCGGAAAATTAGTTTTAAANACGCGAAAGAAAAGTACAGTTAATGATAACACCGGATTACACGGGAGAGATCTGACATCGGAAAATTAGTTTTAAAAATATTAGTTACAAACGAGAAAAATTAATAAACTTGAAATCAGAGCACCAGGTTTATTCAGTAAAGTTGCGTTTCACCTTGCACAACCAGTAAACAATTCACACTTGCCGTAAAGAGAGGGAAGCGAGCGTGAAAGCAAACATAATTGGGTGGGGAAAAGTATAGCGTAAACAAGTTCACAGATTTGAAACGGCGTCCTTGCTCTGGAGTTGTTGCGTTGAGCGAATTATGACGACTCGCTTTCTAGATATACGACGCTGTTAAGGCATCTAATGTACTGCGAAAGAGTGAAGAAAATTTTTGATTGGTTATTTCCGCTCCCACTTGTGTCGGAGTGCTTTTCCGGGGGTTCGGGTGGGTGAAGTATTTACCTACATAAGCTAATCTTAAACAGAAATATGGCACACGTTGAGAAAAGAAAATCCAGTAGTATCCAAGTTTTGAAAACCTTCTGAATACACCGAGACCGTCGTTGGAGCAATCTAAAATATGGTTAAACTTAGACAGGACTGGAGAAATATATGCTGTAGTATTGCGTATGCTGGTAGAGATATGCAGTTAAGGCTTAACGTCTCGTTGACGGCGAGGTCATAAGAGGTCTTGAGAGCCGGTGAGAGTGAAGTGAGGTAAGTATGGAGCACCGCCGGAATTAAAGGGCGGGGGGGAAACGGGAGATTCCCGAGAAAACCCGCCGACCAGCAGCATCGTCCGGCACCATTCCCACTTGCGAAAAATCCGGAGTGAACCGGCCGGGGATTAAACCCGGTTTGAATTGGCGGAGGTTATAAGAGACGGAATAAGCAACTCACACTGAGAGAAAGGTTTTGTTGAATCAAACAAAGTTTGATTGGCGCAGCAAAATTAATTGTTAGGCCAATGAAATGTTTTCTTATTGAAACCAAATTATTTTATTATTGTAATTTGATTACCCCAAACTAAAGATTTGGTTGGTGCAACTAAAGATGTATTTGGCTGTACGGAAATTTAACAGTTTCTGTTAATATACAAAACTTTGAAGTCCTACCGAGAGTCGACCCTAGATCGCTTGCTCCCGAGCACGACGCCCTAGCAACTTTAGTTTAGTTCGTTTCACTTTATTGACTGATACACGCAACAGGTGACGACGTATGTTGACTTATTCTCACGAACGACGACTCGGACGGACGGACACAAATATAGGCTCCAAATGTTTTTAAATACATGCATATTTCGAATACTGGACAATATGNGACTCGGACGGACGGACACAAATATAGGCTCCAAATGTTTTTAAATACATGCATATTTCGAATACTGGACAATATGTGAGAATAAATATTTCAAGTTTTAAAGCTTTACTTTCTAGTTTCCTGATAAACTTGTTTTATTAAGATGTTTATACCAAGCACCAATAAGTACATTAACAAACGTTGTTACTNGACTCGGACGGACGGACACAAATATAGGCTCCAAATGTTTTTAAATACATGCATATTTCGAATACTGGACAATATGCGAGAATAAATATTTCAAGTTTTAAAGCTTTACTTTTTAGTTTCCTGATAAACTTGTTTTATTAAGATGTTTATACCAAGCACCAATAAGTACATTAACAAACGTTGTTACTATCCTAATCGTTAAACTCTTGAGCTGTATTTTAGAACGAAGGCAATCAAATACCTACAGTTGATTAAACTAAATATTTTGTTGACACGTTAATTTATTTTCGCTCATATCAGAGGCTATGTTCACTCAATCATGTATTTAGTTAGATGAACAAAATTAATTATGTTGCTTTTTATGTTTTGTTTACTCAACAAAATATTTTCTTAGTGCAAATAAATATATGTTTGGCTCTATACAAGCAAGTATTTTGTTCGCTGGAACAAACCTTTCACTCAGTGCAGAGAAACAAGAACGGGAAAGCAACCGAAGGAACCTTCCTAGCATCGCCTGGAGTGTTTTCAGGAAAGCAAAGAAACCAGAAATCTGAATGGCTAGACTGGGAATCGAACCCAGATCCTCCCCTAATACAAATCCAAAGGTTTGCCACTGCGCCACCTCGCTTGGTCGTATATGGAACTATAATCTATCACCTCATGCACGACGTGCTTGTTTTTTTTTCTTCTAAATTTGTCATACATCAAAAGCATTTTATGATCCTGTTAACATTAAAGTAATATTTTACTTTTGGATAAATTGAACATTTACTTATTCTCTATAAATAAATTATAATATTTAATTTGTAATTAATATTATTACAATCAGGGAAATAATAGGTGTGTTGGTAATGCCTACTAAGAAGTAGTTCTTATGTAAAATATTATTTCACTGAGTGCGAACCAATGCAGTGCGTTGTCCTTTGGGTGATGTTTAGACGAGGCGGAGGAATATTCAGGAAGTAGAACTTTTTCATGGGTTCAGAAACGTTTGAAGTAACCGTGAATGTATTATATAAATGCAGTTTTAACAGTGAAACGCACTGTCCTACTTCAGGGAAAATTGTTTTCGCAACAAATACAAGTTCGATAAACTAATATAGTAATGTGATAGTCGTAGAATTTCAGTTGTTGTTACACTGAAAGGCGATTGTAAAACAGTTATGTTGGTCATTTCCGTGCCGATTTTTTTTTTGAGTTCACATATCGAACCCTACCCGGGTATCTGAACTAGTGTTCCTCTCGCAGTGAGCTCCCACTCCGGACAACTACGCCACAGAGAGAGGCGAATCGAANGGGTATCTGAACTAGTGTTCCTCTCGCAGTGAGCTCCCACTCCGGACAACTACGCCACAGAGAGAGGCGAATCGAAAAAACCATTCTGAAAATATAGTGGCCGAAGGGCACTCACAGGTGGTCGTGGCTGAGATTGATGCTTTTCCAATTTGATTGATGGATGTAAAAATAACCCGAGACAGGCCGGGCGGAAATAAAGACATCAGATGTAATAGTTCAAATTCAGCCTGTGATAATTCAAGGTATAGCTGGTTTCGCACTTTACAAAGCGCATTTGAAATCAACATTAGAAAAAAATTATTACAAACGTTAGTGCAACAGCAACTATTTTAAGGAAAATATAAATGTGAGTACTTCCAGCAATGTTGGTTCCAAATTAGAAAAAAATGTTGCGCTATCATAATGTTCCTAAAAAAAAATGCTTCTATAAGTAAAACCCATTAAAGGATTTAATTTTNAAATGCTTCTATAAGTAAAACCAATTAAAGGATTTAATTTTGTTTTAAATACATTACGACGAGAATCGGCGGAATATTAATGCATTGTTTTTAACAGTTTTACTTAATCACTTTATCAACGTATGAATACCGGGCAAGAGGTCCATGGCAGTGATATTTACAAATACGGAGGTAAGGTACATACTATACCAAAAGAAAGAAGTAAACAGAGCTTTAGAAAGTGCAGACTTAATCGCAAACACGAAATANGGGTATCTGAACTAGTGTTCCTCTCGCAGTGAGCTCCCACTCCGGACAACTACGCCACAGAGAGAGGCGAATCGAACAAACCATTCTGAAAATATAGTGGTCGAAGGGCACTCACAGGTGGTCGTGGCTGAGATTGATGCTTTTCCAATTTGATTGATGGATGTAAAAATAACCCGAGACAGGCCGGGCGGAAATAAAGACATCAGATGTAATAGTTAAAATTCAGCCTGTGATAATTCAAAGTATAGCTGGTTTCGCACTTTACAAAGCGCATTTGAAATCAACATTAGAAAAAAATTATTACAAACGTTAGTGCAACAGCAACTATTTTAAGGAAAATATAAATGTGAGTACTTCCAGCAATGTTGGTTCCAAATTAGAAAAAAATGTTGCGCTATCATAATGTTCCTAAAAAAAAATGCTTCTATAAGTAAAACCCATTAAAGGATTTAATTTTGTTTTAAATACATTACGACGAGAATCGGCGGAATATTAATGTATTGTTTTTAACAGTTTTACTTAATCACTTTATCAACGTATGAATACCGGGCAAGAGGTCCATGGCAGTGATATTTACAAATACGGAGGAAAGGTACATACTATACCAAAAGAAAGAAGTAAACAGAGCTTTAGAAAGTGCAGACTTAATCGCAAACACGAAATATAAAACAGAAAATGTCTTTTTAGTATTAACGCCGCAGGCAAAGTAAGCAGGTCCGATCTCCACAGGGGCCCTGCGGTGGTGTAGTGGTCAGACTACTGGCCTCCTATCTCAAACAAACCGGGTTCGATTCCCGGCGGGGATCTCCCGTTTCCCCCGCCCTTGCATTCCGGCGCTGGTCCATACTCACCTCACAGCATCATCGGCTCTCAAGACTGGTTAAGAGCCGTCCAAATCTCTCCACTCCGCTCCAGTCTGCACCATCACACAAACATCCACCCACAATCGGGAGTCGGGCAGTTTGGGAATCATGGTGCAGGTGTCGTACATGCATGCCATCACACAATCGATGGAATATGGCAGACAAATGTCATGAGAAGAGCAATGACACATATTCAAGACTGCCCTAGCAACCTACTGTGACTGCCGGTGCAGCGCTTCAAGCACAAGTGTATGGAACCTAAATTATTCTAAACTAATATATGATAGTGCTACTTCCACACTGCGTAAATACTTTTCTGAGTTCTCAATAAATTTTACGACGTAACATCAATGAACATTTAATGATAGTACCAAAGTATTCAGAGAATAATTTCCAACTTGTTTTTTTTTNTTACGACGTAACATCAATGAACATTTAATGATAGTACCAAAGTATTCAGAGAATAATTTCCAACTTGTTTTTTTTTGGGCTTAATTGTGAGGATTTTAAACTGATAACTTGAACGCCATAAAAGTTTAGAAATATTAATAATAATGTAATTTCAGACAAAGATTTTCCTTAACGTCATAGGAATGCAATATTAAATATGTCCGAAATCCAACGCCTGCTTCGTTTGTGATTAAGAAATTATTTTTTAGGTATTTCTATAACTAATTTTATCATGAAACTCACAATTAACCAAAGAGCTAGAAACGTAATGAATTCCCATGAAACTCTTTGTGGTACTCTAGCGATATTNTGAAACTCACAATTAACCAAAGAGCTAGAAACGTAATGAATTCCCATGAAACTCTTTGTGGTACTCTAGCGATATTAAAATTTACTCCTGAACTGTAGCAAAACACGTTACATTCAACTAAACAAATTTCAAAAATTGTACATTTATGTGACTTAAAGTACCAACAAATCCCTTGATTTGTTGTTTTTGTTTTAATTGCTGCACTCTCATAATACTATTATTTGATATACCAAAATATATAACATATTTCAAAAGATAGAGAAGACATTTCAGACACCTGAATGCCTTATGCGAACGGTTGTCACCTACTTCCATTCAGCAGCCGTCGGATAGTTGCAAGCGAAATTGAATAAAATAAAAAAGTTCTAGTTTTGATCGGCTAGCAGTATTAATGACCCAGTTTAGACTAATCAGGGAAATGCTTATATATTACAGTATATTAACCACGTGGTCGAACTGTACCTTAGCTACTTCAACAACAGATGTCAGTAAAATATTAAGACTGATGGACGTAAGACTTGTGGGCAGAAGAACTATCTACTTGTCTCCACGAGGGCGGATTTGCAATTAAATTTTATTTTTTAAAGAATGTTGTTGTTATATGCTGTTTGCCACTTGTGATGTCCGGCCTATGTGGTTAGTTATCAACAAAATGTGAAGTTGGCAAACTCATCGCTAGTGTTTATTGGCTATTATCAAAACTAACTTGTACATTCTGAATCTTAAATGCTGAATAGGTGATCCCACTGCAGTTACTTCGTAAATATAATGTCAAGTTATACAATAGTAAAACCATCCTTACTCTCTAGAAGAAGATATCGAACAGATGTGTAAAAATCTGAAATTTAATAGAGGNTACAATAGTAAAACCATCCTTACTCTCTAGAAGAAGATATCGAACAGATGTGTAAAAATCTGAAATTTAATAGAGGTGAGTGTCAGCATACAGCACATGGAACATCGCCCTTAGCCTCCAGCTAACACCAGCGCTCCTAGCAGCTGATGGTGACATCAAGCGACACTAGTGCTGCCTAGCAGACATTGTGAGTACTAAGATGGCACTCATGAAGGGCAACAAGATCGCAGCTAATACCACCTAGCAGACGATATAAGAACCAAGATAACAGAAGACGAAAAAAGATGGCGGCCTACAGACATCCAAGATAGCAGCCAACAGCAGATGGTATCGGGTGGAGTGAAAGAACAGACGAGAAGGAATGACAGAGGAGGAGGTACCAATGTGAAATGACAGAGCATGAACTGAAAAATTCTAGAAACAAGATGGAGGCATGGAATGAAAATGGTTGCTAGTCCTCGTGCCCTCTGCCAGATGCTATGTGGAGGACTTACAAAGCAGGAGGTACTAAGGTGGAATGAAATAACAGGAGGTACCAAGGTAGAATGACAGAGCCGGAAAATGGAAAATTATATAAACAATATGGTGGCATGGAATGACAGATCATGAATTACCTGGTAGATGGAGGTCAAGGACAAAGGTAAAACTAGTTAAAAGTATGTCAAAGCAAGTCAAAGGTCAAAATAGGTCAAAATAGATCAAAGGAGTTCAACTGTGAAAGTAGGTCAAAGGTCAAAATTCAGTCCTCTGGTTCTCCAACAGATACCATTGTCCTCGTACCTCCAAAATCATACTACTAATATACGGTTCTTTACCATCTGTTGCATTCGTTTATTTGACAAAGTTTGCGAAATAAGCATTAACTGTCATCAAAAAATTAATAGAAGCTCTACTATTATCAGTAATTTTGAGAAGAATGTCGTTCTTAGTACTCAAGCGATTGGATGTTCTGAGACCTGATGAAAGTATAGAATAATTTAGTTCTTGTTTACTGTATGTGTTACTTTCTGCAAGTACGAAATAATGTGGTAAGAAAAGTGAGCCAAACCAACCCTGAATCCAAATAAATTACAAGCTATTTTATTAAGGATACCATGACGGGACGGGTTAGTTGCAGCGCTTCGAACGAAGTTAATATGTTCGCCTTGAAGAGCTAATTTTAACTTGCAGAGCAATGTGATACAATACGTTCATAGATTTCCAAATTTCTTCTCCATCTTTTAAAAAAAGAAGAGAAATAGATGCCTACTCTAATCAAACCAAAATGATGATTTTTTTTTTTTTTTTACCTTTGCAGTTTGTGTTTAAATTTAGTTGTTCTGTAGACACCGTTGTGCACGAATCATATCAAGGTAACAATCATAAAAGGCGCTGGTATATACAATTATTGAGTTATGCAGATAGGCTCACCTCGTAACAAAATAAATTTAACCTGTTAAACGAAAATGTGAAAATACATTACTTTATCCCAAGCGGCTGCGCCAACTCAAGAACAAAATTTGTTATCTCGTTTATGAAACACCAATACTTTAAAAAAGATTTTTATTCTGTTAGAAAAAAGATACGTACGTTAATAGTATTGTTATTTTTTTTTTATCGTTGAATAGTTCGCGAAGAGCAAAGACTAAAGGCGTATTAATAACGTAAAGAATACATTTTACGTAATGAACTGTTTTTCACTCGTAACGGTGTTATCANCGACTAAAGGCGTATTAATAACGTAAAGAATACATTTTACGTAATGAACTGTTTTTCACTCGTAACGGTGTTATCAATATAATGGAAAGCTGATTGGCACTGATAAATAGATATTTACACTAATGGTGTCAGTATTTATATGGATACATTTATAACAATACATGCACATATGCAATGCAAAAATATACTTTCTACAAATGAATAATAATAAGGTTCGAAATAAAAGCTTTCTGAAATTCTTAGTACCACATAGGCCTAAATCTATGAAGCAGAAGTTGAAATGCAAAACACCATGAATGATAACCTAATTACTTTTAGTTTATTGATATATTGGCAACTATAGCATTTAAACTACTCACCATTCCGGGTTGTGGGTTGTGATGATAAATAGATGCCCGAACACTGTCTCATTCCAGTCACAGTAAGCCTTACCTGTGGGAAAAGGAAATAAACAATTAACCTCAGTTGAATCATTCAATATTTAATATTCAAAGACAAAACCAAACAGTTGATTTGAGAGATTTGAGCGGCTCTTACCAGCGAGGTATTGAGAGCAGATGAGGGCGAAATGAAGTGAGCATGGAACAGCGCCGGATGAGAGGGTGGGGGAAACGGGATATCCCCGAGGAAACCCGCCGACCAGCAGCATCGTCCGGCACGAATATCACTTGCGAAAATCCGGGCGGGGCCAGGCTGGGAATTGAGCTCAGTTCGCCTTATGGGAGGCGAGCAGTCTAACCGCTCAGCCAACCGTGCCTCCTCCCCCCACACCCCCACAACAAAATATTTTCTTTAATTAACACAGTGTGATTCAATACAATTATTTTTATTTTCTTACAAAATGAAATAGTCATTTGAAATATCATATCCCAACGTATGTACAAATAGTCTACTGCGATTGTTCAAAGTCAATTGTGAAAACTTGTAATTATTATCGTGTTTTCATTTTTTCGTCGAATTGTGTCTCTGTTGGTTTGTATTTGCTTTCCGCCGGTTATTTTNTAATTATTATCGTGTTTTCATTTTTTCGTCGAATTGTGTCTCTGTTGGTTTGTATTTGCTTTCCGCCGGTTATTTTGGTGGTTACCGTGTTGTTCTAACTTGTTTCCTGACTTGTATTTCATCGTGGTTTTTGCCCTATTTCTCTCTGTGTGTTTTTAGTTTTTATTGTTTAGCTGTGTTCACTGATATATTTTTTTTTTTGCTCTGTTTGTTTACTTGTGTCGTGTTTAGTTGGTCATCGTGTTGTCTTTTCTTTTCATTCACCAACCCGTTAATTTATTTATTGGCTGAATATATATATTTTTTTAAACGTTGAGTGGCTCTAGCAGTGAAACAGAATACTCCTGGAAACACGTTTCATCTTGTTTTCTTGTAAAAATATTTGGAATTAACCACCAATTTTCAAATTTTAAAGACACACATAAAATAAAAAATAAAATAAAAAATAAAATAAAAATTGTCTTAAAACTTTGAGCAGTACTACAAGCGAAAAGCAGCATTTTTGGACCGAAATGTAACTCTTGATTTCATTAGCAATATAAACTGGTAATTTCATGCTAAAAACCGTCAATAACGAAAAAAATAAATAAATACAGCGCATAAGAATCTTAAAATAATTGTTATCTAAAATTTTGATTTTCTTTGTAGGGTCACGCTACCTTGTTAACCAATATTTCATAAATGCTACGCCGTGAAAAATTATTTTACTTCATTTTCGACAAAAAAAAANAAAAATTATTTTACTTCATTTTCGACAAAAAAAAAAAAACAAGCAGAGGTAATCGCTAAATGCGAGTGCAAATGCGGACCACGGGGGAAGTATTTTCACGTTCCCGAGAAGACGAGGAAATATTTCAGAGTGTGGCTGGAAGCGAAGCACCCGAGGATACTTAACTAAATGAGAATCATGTCTGGAGGGCTGCGGGACAGATTTATAGCTCCGCTGCACCTCTCCCCAGCTGTTGTGCCTTACTGCCTCGCACCTCGCCCCCGCACTGGCTCGTCGAGGCGCAGACTCGGTCCGCTGCAGAACTCCAACGTCCTCCACGGCACTCCTCCTCGGCTCAGTACTATCGAACTCGATTCGTGGCGGGAAACGCCAGCAGCAGCTCGTACCAGCAACGTTCGTTTGCAGACAACGTCGATTAACATAGAGAGTTTATCGAGTTGAATGCGCATTTGAAAGCAGACCGACACGGGTTACCAGCGACGGAAACGGCGATGTAACGTTCGCAGGGCGATACATTTCGGGGCTATAACTTCTCGACTAACGACACTATCGAAATAAACGTTGCCTCGTTCGACCAGGCATGCGATTACGATGCANCGGTGAGTACGCGAAACAGACGGAGGAAAGGGCGTCACAGACTAGAAGCTGTTGTAGGAGGGGGGATGCGGACTGGAGAATGAAAGGCGCCACACGTACGTTACAAACACATTTGTCGTACACACAATAAGAAAAATTTCCGTGGTATTCCGGAGAAAAACTGGTTATAAATTATCCAGAAATCTACGTAAATTTACTGACTATGTTTTTAGCCCAAAGAAAGGCTTATGAGATCACTATCCTGTCTGTGTGTGTGTATGCATGTGTGTGTGTGTTTAAGGCAGCCTGCGAGGACGAACGTATGAATTTCTGACGGCGCTGCGAGAACCTCGAAACGTTGCGAGGACCTCGGCCAGGTCCTCGGAAGGAAATCTCTCGGATCTGAAGTCTAAGGAACGCATCCAGCCCAGTGGTGAAATTTTATCATTATCTGAGCGAGTCCTCATAACGACCGCAGAGATTCAAAGACTTAGTGCAGCTAAATTCCGCCAGGAAGTGCTCTCGTCGATTGTCGTTACACGCGGTGTGTATGCGGTTTTTTCGTCTGCGTGTGGATCGAGGACTTGGATACGCACTTCCGGTTTACACACTGATGTGAGCGCCTTCGCTTCCGGCCAATCGGAAAAGAAAGTTTGAGTTTTGAATGTAACTGTAAACACCGAGTAATACAATCATCCTAAAGCGCTGACGACTATTTGTTTGTTGGACAATATTATTATTTATATTAAAAAAAGCATGGAAATTTTTGTTTTACTTAAGGCCTTGGTACGATGTCATAACTTTTTTTATTACTGTTCCTTTATGAATTATTTTTTAAAAGAATATTGGCACTGTTTTTAGACACCGACGTTCATTTTGTACTTACATTAACTCGGGTGTGAAATATTATTATTCTTGGATTGGTAAGCAAGAAATCTCGTATCTTACTAGAGTGACAATGCCATGCTGCGGTAAAGATTTTCAAGGGAGTTTTTGCTCTTCAAGAGTGTTTGTCATGTCGTCCTGTCAAATAACCATTCATATTATAAACTAAGATGGTTTTAACTTCAGTAAACAATTATATAGCAAAAATAGGGTTACTTTTGTAAATTAATAATTTTCTCAGAAAATGTGATTTATTTTGATAAATGTATGCAACTAGCTGCTATAAAAAGCTGTCATTAAACTTCATGTAAGCTACCACACTTACACGTAAACACAGCTCACCATTACATTTTTCCGAACAAGAAGTTATTTTATGTATAACTCGAACAAAACGTGTGGTTATAATACACATTCATTAACTTCCTTCTATAAAGAGCAGTCTTGGCTATTGATGTATAGAAAACTTCTGTGTATTCTAATAAGCCTAATACTGAGGTACTTTACTTGCCTCTAATCATGACGATCCGGGTTTGATTCCCGGTGAGGTAGGTCCCGGATTTGTTACGAGTGAGAAACGCAACTGTCGTTGCCGCTCGCCGGTGGGTTTTCTCGGGATACTCCCGCTTCTCCCACCATTTTGTTGGAAAATTGTTTGTGCCACTTCGTCCAACTGTTGTTTTGTAAATTTTGTTGAAAATTTTAAATTGCGCCAGAAAATTGAAACGATTTCAAATTGCGCTTGAGTCTCGAGTACTTGCGCTTGAATCACCATAATACATCTTATATATATATATAAAACCAGGGAGCGCAACGCATCTCACGAACTTATTAAACTACGTCACTGGAATTGAGTGGTTTTAAATTTTTTTTCTAAGCTTATGAATTTATAAACAAATTGATAAATTTAATATCACAAGTAAAACCAAGCTCTAGTTATACCCAGCACTCACTATTCAAAATTCTCCACATAGATCTACACTTAATGCAGTCGTGTTACTTCGGCTGAAATAAAATTTGAACCATGGACTTTCCGGCAATTACATGGTACTGCGTATACACGATCACTTCATGCAAAAATGAGAGTAAAAGTACTGTAGCGTTCGCTGCTATACTGCAAAAAGGTAAAGCTCAAAACGCCAAAAACTCTTCAAAATTGAAATATTGCTTAGGTATTGAGAAATGAAATCAACGCAAGTCGTCAACATCGACCGCGGCAGCCAGCCAGCCATACTTGTCTTTTTTCGTGAATACAAAACTAAAACAACACATAGATTAATATATCTTCGACGCATTAGTGGTGACAAGAACTACTACAGTACTGCGCATGCGTAAGAAGAAGCTGGAATGAAAATTTGGAGGCGTTATATTTATCAAATTAAGTATGTTATTACCGCTGCTAACATACAGCGGCCACTCGAACGGTCTTTGGAGAAGTTCATAATTGTGTGTCGAGGATGGCAAACGTGAAGACTTAACCAGATATACGGTAGGATTCACATATATTTTACATTCATGGTTATTTACAACTTTTATGAACCCCTGCTCAAGTTCTACTCTCAGGATATTCTTCCGCCACATGCAAACAAAGCTTAATTAAATCTCGAAAATTACACCAAAGGGACAGCGCACAGTATTTGTGCGCACTTAGTTTAACAATATTTCGCATAAGGATTATAACGTACAAGGAATTACCAACATGTATATTNAGTATTTGTGCGCACTTAGTTTAACAATATTTCGCATAAGGATTATAACGTACAAGGAATTACCAACATGTATATTTTTCTCTCTGTTTTAATTCATATTAATTATTAATTAAAATGTATGGACAGAATATAAGTGAAANCAACATGTATATTTTTCTCTCTGTTTTAATTCATATTAATTATTAATTAAAATGTATGGACAGAATATAAGTGAAAGAACATTTTAACAAAAAGAATGCACTTTTACGTTAACAGAAGTATACATCGTTTGTGATACATGGCTTATATATAGNCAACATGTATATTTTTCTCTCTGTTTTAATTCATATTAATTATTAATTAAAATGTATGGACAGAATATAAGTGAAATAACATTTTAACAAAAAGAATGCACTTTTACGTTAACAGAAGTATACATCGTTTGTGATACATGGCTTATATATAGNGAACATTTTAACAAAAAGAATGCACTTTTACGTTAACAGAAGTATACATCGTTTGTGATACATGGCTTATATATAGGAAGCAACCAAACACGCCACACATGGGGTGAATATCCAATGATTTGATTCAAAAAGTGTGAAAATACAGCGGATAGGCCAGAGTAGTGGTGGTGCTGGGGAAGGAAGGGTGTTGCGGGGTGTGAAGGGAAGGGCGCGCTGAAGGATGTGTGTCAAGGCCACGCGCACAGGATATCCTCCCCGCCTGGACGCCACCTGCCGCTTCCTGGCGCGCCGACAGGGTGCGTGAGAGCGCCGTAGCTGTTCTCCACCAAGGCGACAACTGCTCCCCCCCCAACACTCTTAACAAGACAAAGAATCTTTCCCATGCACGCACCAACCGTTAGCCGCGCTGAGGCACTCGCGCGCCGTCGCCCGTCCGACGGCCCTCGCCGCCATCTCGGTCCGCAGAGACGGGTCGATACTAATAGTAACTTATATTTTAATTGTAACGACTAGTAAACCTTTTGTTAACATACATCTTGTTAATTATGTTTTGTCAGAAATTAGTGCTATAATATAATTTCGAAACGAGTAACATTCGAAGAGCTTGAGGACTACTTACAGAAANTTTTGTCAGAAATTAGTGCTATAATATAATTTCGAAACGAGTAACATTCGAAGAGCTTGAGGACTACTTACAGAAATGTTGTATGTTTGTTTTAAACGATTTGCGTTCTTAAGGTATATTTGAAAGAGTTTTCAGTTGTTTACATGTTCATGTGTTACGTACGAGTGCTACGCAAATGTCTGCCGANAAGGTATATTTGAAAGAGTTTTCAGTTGTTTACATGTTCATGTGTTACGTACGAGTGCTACGCAAATGTCTGCCGACAGTAACTGATACGAAATAACGAACTGATCACTAAATAAACGCGGTAAAGGTCTGTACGATACAACGATATATACATCACGATACAGTATTTTCGAAATATTGCAGAGCCGCGGTGACGCAGTGGCTAGAGAACTCGCTTCTCACCAAAGCGAGCCGCCGGTCGGCGGGTTTTCTCGGGAGTCTTCTATTTTCCAGCGCCCTTGCATTTTTACGCTGCTCCATCATACTCACCTCGCTTCACCCTCATCGGCTCACAAAACTCCGCTTTTGAGAGCGGCCCAACCTTTCCACGGCATTAGCGATGTGCGACGTTGGTGACATGCGATATTTGCGATATCAATATAAACTATATCTGCGATATATCACCTTTGAATTTCAATACTGTCTGTGGGTAATGTATCGCTCCGATACCAATGAAGTCAACGTGTATCGAAACTATTCTGAAAAGTGGATATCGCACAGCCGTAGCGGGAAGCCCACGGAATGCACGGTGCGCGGCCGACAGTCGGGAGTCCTTGCCCGTCGTGTCAGGGACAACCGTGCTCCGNCCGCCTCTCGCTGCGCGGATACCGCCTTTAACTAGCTCTCCGGTGACACTCGCCAGACACACCAACCCCGGCTTACCTCGTACGTACTACTCGACCAAGCCAAATGTGCATCCGGGAAATACGTGTACTACACAAGGTCACACCGCTCTCTCTCTTTCTCTTCCGTCTTCTCTAGCTTACTCTTTCCTCCTCAAGAATAATATAGAGCGCTCGGCTACGGGAGACAAGTGTTGTCATAGTGAACATACGGTGTAGTCAGTGTTGAGTAACTCGCGTTGCCGTGTTGATACTTCCGTGAAGGTTGGTGNCTTTCCTCCTCAAGAATAATATAGAGCGCTCGGCTACGGGAGACAAGTGTTGTCATAGTGAACATACGGTGTAGTCAGTGTTGAGTAACTCGCGTTGCCGTGTTGATACTTCCGTGAAGGTTGGTGTCTGTAGTAGGTGTACACGCGCTCGCGCAGACAGCTGACGATATTGCATTTCCCGTGCTCGCTGTTGTTCTTCCCTTCCTCAACAGCTACACTAGCGCTCGAGTTTTACCCCTCCCCGGATGCACGCTTCGCTTGGTCGAGTAGTACTTCACCTGCCTCCCGTCGAGGTGTTAGGACGACCTCGCTGTCGCATCCCGGAAACCACTCGGTTGACGAAGTGTCTCGTCCTCTGTCTGCGGCCGGGAGAAATAAGTTAAGTCACGGGAACGAAACTGCCACGATCAGGGCGCTGCAAAATTCGCGTCATTACACAATCATGTGGCAATACACTAAACTGCCAGACGCTGTATACTGCGCGCCAGTTATATGCGAACTTGAGCAAACGTTAAAACACAAGGAAGGGGGGACGTCAATGATGATTCCTGAGATATACACAATGATTCGCAAGGAGTTACCGCTACTAACAGGGCTTATTCCTAAAGTCATTTGGAGCAAATAATGTCATGTAAATTTGGGACCTATTCCCAATATTTACAGAGTAATTCGGAAAAGTGAAAACTGTTACGAGTTGTGGTCAGGCCCTTAGCTGAGCGGCCTGCCTGATCACACCATCACTTATTTATCCAGGACACGGGCCGTGATCGCTGAAATCAGTTATGAAATCGCAAACCACAGAACCCCCTCCACCGGCCAGTAAACGGGGACAACGCAGCCGATATAGGACAGTGTAGTCCGTGGGCGGTGTCTTTTGTCGTCGGGACATTGGAACGCGAAGACCACTGAAGTGGGTGTGTCAGGCCGTCGAGACTTGCGCCATCTTAATCAGCCTCCGTAATCATGAACAAGATGGGGACTCTCCAATTAGGCTTTAATCAGAATGTGGCTGGTGAAATATTTATAAAATAATATCATTTAATATTTTAGTATATTTGTATAGCTTCCCCCGTTCATATTCAATCATATTTGTATTGAAATAATATTGTGAAACCTTAATGTTAAATAAACCTCTTTTATATGGTACTCATTTACATAACTCTTATCAATAACTTGTTAACGCCCCTATATCTCCGTTAAGGATAAATATCAACAAAACAGCAAATACATAACAAAACTCATCACGGTGAACAGTTCGTGACATGCTGCTGTCCGCCTGACTATTGCTGTGATCACCACGTGATCTTGACCATCGTGAAGTGTGGCTGTCCGTTTCTCTGTGCACTGCGTGAACACGGAGCGTTCCCGCGCATTTTTTGTGGTTGTAGCTTTGGTTGTAAGATGTAGTAATTGTACCACGTACATTTTCACAACACAGATACGGTGTTTGATTCTCAACTGTAAACAATTGATTCTGGTGATAATAAATTTTTGTCACTTCAGAAAGGGTTATTCTTTTTTTATTCACAATTCATTTGACATATTTTGCTCCAAATTACCTAAGGAATAAGCTCTTTGTGTGGCGGTAACACATTATGAATCACTCTGTATTAGAGTGCGAGGGGTAGGGATGTAACCGAGCAGATTAGAGCCTGCCACACTATGTAAAGAACAACAGAAAATGTCCGCGGTAACCACTTTTCACTCTTACCCCTTCAGATTTGCAAAGCCATCCAAAGTGAAGTCCAAATGAGAAAAAAATGCGCAGAAGTCGAAAACGTGTCGGGCGAGTCGGGAGAGAGTATTGCCGCTGTGCGAATGGGTGGGCTTCTTCAGTTCAGTTGTGACAGCGGCCGAGAGCGATTGGGCGAGAGCTGCTCCACGCGTACACATTACCTGTCGAAAAAACGCAAGTCGCACAGCGTGGTATTTAACAGCGCGGTAGTAGAGAGCGATGTTATCAGTTTGGTACACGTAAATGTTTCCGGAATATTAACTTTCCATGAGGTGAAATGTGCAGGCCTTGTCGTGTGTGCCACATATTAGACTTCAGTTATCTGCAAGATCCAGACCATGCGTTAACGTCAAGCAATATCCCGTCGTCGTCCGTCCTCGTCGCTCGATTACCGCACTGATCCAACTGGCTTCTACCGAAAGACTGCTGATCCTCCGGCCGCTGCGACATGTATAGGCTTTTAGGTCATAGCCCAGAAATGTCTCCAATTGTCACGTTGCGCCGAGGGTTGTAGTTCCCAGAATATTCTTGAGCATCCTCCTAAGTCGTCGATTTCCCCAATATGAGGAAGGAGGAGCTGTGACGCCAGCCAGGGTCATCTGTCAATCATTCCCAGCCACTTGGCGACGGGACCGCGAGCGTTTCTGCCTGGGGAGGGAGGGTAGAGGTGCCCCCCCCCCCGCAGAGCCGAGTCCGCGCATAGTACCCGCACTTCATGCGCCAGTCAGCGCATAACAATATTATCTAATTAGCCGTCGAGACATTTCTCAATTAGGAAGACAATCCTCGACGTTCTCGAAGGTGCTACGTCGCCGGCAGGTGTGAGCTGTCAGTCAAGCAAGCGCTTGCAAACCACGTCACATCCCCACGGATGGACGGGGCTGGGCAGGGCGATGAAGAAGCAGATCGCCGACCCGCAACAATACTTTCTAAAATAATTCCATTCTATTTCGGAGTGCACTAGTCTTAATTTTTTTTAAATAAAAAATACGGTCCACAACGCTGATAATTACGACCGTGACGATTGTTTTTNGTCCACAACGCTGATCATTACGACCGTGACGATTGTTTTTTAAGGCCGATAGAGAGCACATTATTTCTGTGGATTTTGGACCCGCAAGTATTAACAAATGGAAAAATCATAAATTTTTACAAAACGGAAGAATTCATTTTTATAATTAACAACTTAGTCAACTACAGGAATTTGTTTATGGATATCAGTTATTTCGGCCCATCTATATGGAGCTATTTTCTGCATGTGAGGCACAGAGGCGAGAGAGCTGCAAGGCCGAGAGTGGCACGTTCATCACTTACTCCATCGCCTGTATGATCATAGGCAAGTAATTGGCGTGTAGCATTTCGTCTTGCTCCGTAAAAAGGATTTTGTTGCTGGAAAGTTTGTAACGAGGCTAAACGCAAACTATTGAACAAGTTTAGATTTTCGAATAGAATATTTTAAGATACAGCAGTCTGAAAATAGTCTCAAGCGCTTCCCCTCTCCCCTCTCCACTTTCCGTTCCTTCTCTTCTGGGCGAGCCTTGTTAAAGTTAATGAAACACGATTTCTTTCTTCCGAGTAACTTAATTACGTACTGACGAGTACGTTTTAAAGGTCATTTTGTGATTTCGTTATTTGGTTAGTTCGTCATTCGTCAATTTTCGTTAGATATGAAAAGCGGAAGTGCGAAATTAGCACATCCGTCATCATTCATGTATAGAGCCCAGGTTCACGTGACAATTTAGTTTTGGCAACATCAGCCAATTCAAACGCGGCCTCAGTTTGAGACCCGGCGCTGTCAACCGGAGGGCGCGAATGCTGAAAAACAAAGGAAAGGGAACAAAACTGCGCGCCAGCGCCATAAATGAGAAAATACCTCATCTGTTTCTTCCAAGGGGTGGATACACACTCTGCACACTCTCGCATCGCGGGACAGCTTCCATTTCGTCCTCTCCAAAACCTCCTGGCCTTCACCCTATCCACGAGGGTTTTCGGTTTCGGCGGAGGAAAGGGGATGATGTATCGGCCCTGGGTTTGGCCGGGGGTGTGTTGCGGAGGGGCAAATAAAGGAGTCGTAAATTACAACGCTCAACCCTCTCTCCTGCCCTTACACTACAACCACCCCGTCTTAGCTCGCTAATTGATTGCGCCCGGCTATCAGTTTACGTGGAAGGAGAGNTGTGTTGCGGAGGGGCAAATAAAGGAGTCGTAAATTACAACGCTCAACCCTCTCTCCTGCCCTTACACTACAACCACTCCCTGGCGCGGTGCGTCTTAGCTCGCTAATTGATTGCGCCCGGCTATCAGTTTACGTGGAAGGAGAGAAAAAAAAAATCTTGCAAATAAAAAGAATAAAAAGGGAAGGGGATAAATGGAAACCTTTTATTAAATTTGGAGGCTAATATCAACCTTCCCCTTCGGTATAAAAAAAAAGGATAGACATTCTTCCTCATGAAGCCCTGGCTCAAAATTAAAGTAATTATGACATTTTATACCTGTTTCTTGTTCGTAATTATAAACCCAAAAAATAAATGTTTCTACAAAAATTTTTTGATGAAAATGTGATAAGAAGGGAGAATAATTTCCTAAGAAAGCACCGCAAGTACTAGAAGTTAATTTTACATGCCCTGCTAATGAGGCAACTTCTATAATGCACTCAGTTAATGATTGTTATTATGCAGTAATTTTCACAAACAGAATCAGTGGCTCCAGTGAAAATTATTACGAATTTTACTGCTAAAATGTTATTTACTGAACTTAATAATGCATTTATAGTTTACAATTTAGTTAATACAAACGGCTATAAATGTACTGCGCGCACACAAAGGAATCAATTTAACGGAGGAACGAAATGTGGTCGNTAAATGGAAACCTTTTATTAAATTTGGAGGCTAATATCAACCTTCCCCTTCGGTATAAAAAAAAAGGATAGACATTCTTCCTCATGAAGCCCTGGCTCAAAATTAAAGTAATTATGACATTTTATACCTGTTTCTTGTTCGTAATTATAAACCCAAAAAATAAATGTTTCTACAAAAAAATTTTGATGAAAATGTGATAAGAAGGGAGAATAATTTCCTAAGAAAGCACCGCAAGTACTAGAAGTTCATTTTACATGCCCCGCTAATGAGGCAACTTCTATAATGCACTCAGTTAATGATTGTTATTATGCAGTAATTTTCACAAACAGAATCAGTGGCTCCAGTGAAAATTATTACGAATTTTACTGCTGAAATGTTATTTACTGAACTTAATAATGCATTTATAGTTTACAATTTAGTTAATACAAACGGCTATAAATGTACTGCGCGCACACAAAGGAATCAATTTAACGGAGGAACGAAATGTGGTAAAACATGGTTTCGAACCAACGAATGACGAAATACAAATCCGTTTTCTTGTTACCTGAGATACGATTACTGTTATTGNAAACATGGTTTCGAACCAACGAATGACGAAATACAAATCCGTTTTCTTGTTACCTGAGATACGATTACTGTTATTGATTTGTTAAATTAAATGGTGCATTAGTTATCTCAAAAATTACGGAGGATTGTCGAGGATTGCTGAGATTTTGAGTTGAGTTGAGAGATTTGAGCGGTTCTTAACAACGAGGTCTTGAGAACCGACGAGGGTGAAATGAGGTGAAAATGGAGCAGCGCCGGAATGAAAGGGTGGGAGAAACGGGAGATCCCCGAGAAAACCCGCCGACCAGCGACATCGTCCGACACGATTCCCACTTGCGAAAATCCGGAGTGACCCGGCCAGGGTTTGAGCCCGGTTCGCCTTGGTGGGAAGCGATCAATCTAACCGCTCAGCCACCGTGGTCCCCCAGATTGTTGAGAATTGAAGAGGAGGATTGCAGAAGGCTGTGGAGAAAGATTGCTGAGGAATGGCGAGTATTGGGATTGATCAAAGTATTGATGTCTGAGAAGAGCGCGAAAGATAAGACTATTTATCACCTGAGCTGCCCTCGTACTTCCAAGTCTCAGGGGCCTAACACTATTGGTTCTTAAACCATAGACAACTATTTCTATAAAGGTGTTATTAGATGCTGAACCATACCATGAGTATATCATACTTGTGAAGTGAGTCGTTACTCATATGATGGGCTTGGGTTGGTTACATATACAAACATTAAAAAAACTGAGTAGCATATTTTTATTCCTACACAACCATCGAGACAATGAATGATGTGCTGATTCCGAAATCGTGTAATATTAGTAACTGGATGAGAAACTTTTGCATGGTTCTGCTGTACTCTATGTACAATTTAGGTACAATTTAAACAAAATTAAATAATGTTTGTAATTAAAAATAAAAGCATTTTGAAAATCGTAAGAGAAATACATATTATTACAATTTGACGTACCCTACGGTTATAAACCCAATATGGCTACCAGAAACACACACATGCTTCAAGAATTAGTAGGCGTAGCTGCTGAGCTACTGTGGGTAGCCCAGCATCCGCTGAGTCGAGCCGAAGACTGCCGAGTTCGTCCGAGTTGAACCGAATACCTCCCAGCCGCACAACCCCCATTTATGTAAAATATACATTGTCCTCGTAGCCCCATACATACACTACTTAAATTAACTTAACCTTACAACTAGAAACGGCAAACACTCGAGTATTACCCGGGATTATTTACAGGAATCCCGTAGGCCAAAAAAATTCTGTGATCTTGACCACCGAGGTTTAAATTATCGACCATTTCATAGAGTGCTTAAAAAGTATAATCNAAACACTCGAGTATTACCCGGGATTATTTACAGGAATCCCGTAGGCCAAAAAAATTCTGTGATCTTGACCACCGAGGTTTAAATTATCGACCATTTCATAGAGTGCTTAAAAAGTATAATCTTGGAGAGAGAGAGGGAATATAGATATCTCGTCATGTTTCGCTTCTTTGCTTCGGGTATGGGTGTTTGGAAAAAAAGGGGAGGAGGGATGAACGGGCGATAAGGTGGTGTGGTGTACCTCTTAGTTGAATTATCAGGTTCGAAATGTGTCCCCTCTTGTCCCCAATCACGATCTAAGGGCCGTAGGAAGTTTGAATGCGAGGGCAAAACTATCACGATAAAATATCTCTTGTGCAAGGTCAGACGACAGAGAAGAGGCTTCGTCCCATTTGTCATAGAATGTGTCCCTACGTCTTCGTCGCACAAGGGTAGGTATAGCCGGAGGGGGGAGGTGTGTGCATGTGAACGCCAAGAAGAAAAAATAAAATAAAATAAATCAACTACAAATTCCCCCAAATATGTGATTTTTTTTTTTTTTAACAGCCCTGGCATGTTTTACTGCAACGGTTTACTGTCGCTGACTCAGGCCACCATTTCACGTGTGTGTGTGGCTTCACAGTGCAGCTTTCAACTTGTAGACATTACTTGCAGGTACTATTTACTCGCATAACAAAAAATTAAACAAGGTTTTTCTTTTACGAAATGGCATGTTAAAATTACACTTTTATTGTTATTTNCAGGTTCGAAATGTGTCCCCTCTTGTCCCCAATCACGATCTAAGGGCCGTAGGAAGTTTGAATGCGAGGGCAAAACTATCACGATAAAATATCTCTTGTGCAAGGTCAGACGACAGAGAAGAGGCTTCGTCCCATTTGTCATAGAATGTGTCCCTACGTCTTCGTCGCACAAGGGTAGGTATAGCCGGAGGGGGGAGGTGTGTGCATGTGAACGCCAAGAAGAAAAAATAAAATAAAATAAATCAACTACAAATTCCCCCAAATATGTGATTTTTTTTTTTTAACAGCCCTGACATGTTTCACTGCAACGGTTTACTGTCGCTGACTCAGGCCACCATTTCACGTGTGTGTGTGGCTTCACAGTGCAGCGTTCAACTTGTAGACATTACTTGCAGGTACTATTTACTCGCATAACAAAAAATTAAACAAGGTTTTTCTTTTTCGAAATGGCATGTTAAAATTACACTTTTATTGTTATTGGGACGTACAGGTAGTAAAAACATCTCACTTACTGAAATAAGAGAGTTCACGCTGAAATAAAATATTGGATCTGCANGGGACGTACAGGTAGTAAAAACATCTCACTTACTGAAATAAGAGAGTTCACGCTGAAATAAAATATTGGATCTGCACGGCAAGCTGAGTGCTTTTAAAAGTCCTGCCTAAGATCTACTTTTATGCACGTCATGTGTTCTTCCGCCATATGTAAAATTAACATTGCCATGGACCTGATCACTTTATTCACGCGTCGGTCGAGTGAAACTGTAAAATTATTATGAAAGTAAATATATTACAAATTTACTAATGCATACACTGATATGCAGTAAAAACACGTATACCGAAATAAATAATTTCAGTATTCACAAAAGTTTACCTGAACACTTTTAATTCAACGTTAAGACATGGAACTACTTTCCGTCCGTCGTTACCAACATTACACGGCGCATGGCACTCCGTGTGCCTGTTGTGATGTACGTAGGTAGGGGCAAATACCGTAGAGGCAGTAACATTTTTCAAAGGTTGGTTTCGAAAACGCATAATTAACCGGGGACATCGTGTACTATGATTTAATTGAAGTATTATATAAAATCACGCTAATTCTGCTATCGCTATTTTTTTTTTAATTGCTCAAAATAAGGAAATGTTTGCAAACTTCGATTTGTAAGCATCTATAATTTTTTTGTACCATTAACTTAGCTAGACATACCTAAATTTGAATTAAAACATGATCTTTCAATCACCCTTGTAAAATTTTCTGTAAATGTTTTTGTTTACTTTATTTGTACGTCCCAAAACATTAAGATTGTGATTTTTACATGACGTGCTTAAAAAANGTAAATGTTTTTGTTTACTTTATTTGTACGTCCCAAAACATTAAGATTGTGATTTTTACATGACGTGCTTAAAAAACTAGGCAATCTCAAATTGGTCTAACGCTTGAGAAGAGTGGGCCTTGCTTACAAGCTTAGCGGTATTTAAAATAAATAACATTTTGTTGACCATCACCCTTAACGTAGGTATATATCATTTAAAATAATTTCTGCCTACGAATTCAGCACATAAAAAACAAGGTATTGAACTAGAAAGATCTATACATGGCGTTAGNTAAAATAATTTCTGCCTACGAATTCAGCACATAAAAAACAAGGTATTGAACTAGAAAGATCTATACATGGCGTTAGTAAAACTGGCGCTATGCTGCCCTTGATGGAAAAAAAAATCTTGAAACAAAACAAGATGTTTTGAATTCTGATTTGCAGTATATGGAAGTGGATTTGTGTAGTTTTCAGCGTGCAAAACACCTACCTACCACACCCTCCTAGCCTTGTAGCTATTTTGGGTGCATGTCGAACAATTGGCGCTTATGTACGCCGGTATTAGCGAAGTCTGAGGCCGAGCGAGCGATCGAAGAGGCGGGTTAGGCACTTTGAGGATGTGTAGTGTTACGCGACGTGAAAACACACTTGTGAAGNAGCGAGCGATCGAAGAGGCGGGTTAGGCACTTTGAGGATGTGTAGTGTTACGCGACGTGAAAACACACTTGTGAAGAGAAATGTTTCTGCCGAACGGTTGAGCGTAACGATCGGATCGATAACTTGATAAAAGGACAGCATATACAGGATGGAACTGAACTCGTTTGACAAACTTATGTAAGCGATTCCACATAAAAAAAATTCTAAATAATATAGATACAACCAACGACCTAAATGTTATCCCGTAAGTGTGTAACCGCCCTTAAAAGTGTGGCTGAAACACGCGTTTATTACTAGTAAAACAACTGTAATGGAAGATAAATATCAGAGTTTCTGGATANGAAAGTGTGGCTGAAACACGCGTTTATTACTAGTAAAACAACTGTAATGGAAGATAAATATCAGAGTTTCTGGATAGTGCATTACTGAACGACGAAGTGCAAACCGTTAACAATAGGGCGCCGATAGCAACTATCTTTTTTCAAATAAGGAGGGGTTGGAGTCTCATTGGGGAATTTGAAAATGTACCTGTCCAGCATTTTTGGGTTGTTCCCCGCGGATAAGTAATCTGCCATAATTGGCAAACAAAAAAAGTCACCTTGTTTTTTTTACCATACTCGCTGCTGCCTTCGTAAAATTATTACATGCACTTTTAACACTCTGAATCGCAACGTCTGGCATATATATACGTAGTATTATATATGTTACATATACATCCGTGTAATATAACGTTTATGGTTTCGTTAAAAGCATTTAGATTATATAGAAATAAGTTGTGCTATTATGCACAATAGTANGTAATATAACGTTTATGGTTTCGTTAAAAGCATTTAGATTATATAGAAATAAGTTGTGCTATTATGCACAATAGTATATACTGAAAATTGTGCGTGAAACTAAAAGGGCTGTGTTGAAAGACATGTGTTAATAATATCGCTATGATTTTGTTATGGCTAAGTTAACAATCGAATTTATACCTTGGTTGTAGACTACAAGTANGTTAATAATATCGCTATGATTTTGTTATGGCTAAGTTAACAATCGAATTTATACCTTGGTTGTAGACTACAAGTACACTTCCAGTTGGCAATTTAAATTCAATGATACACTTAGGAATATGCTAAGTGATTAATTCATTTTTGAGATAATGTTATTAATTTAATAATACCTTTTTATCAGAATTTCATTGGTTAAAAAAGAGTAATAATAGTTACAGCTAATTATATGTTTTCAAAACTTGCTCCTTTATTTTTTTTTTTTGACAATATGTAGATATTTATACTCAGGTACAGGCAAATATTATTGTCAGCATTAGTTAGAATGATTTTACGTTTCACTGGCACAGCGTGAGAAAGAATGGCAGTTTCATTCAAACCCGCGAGTGAAAAAAAAAAACACAAGCACAGTTGCCAGAGTCCACGGGAAGTGTTCGTATTTAACGCACGTGTCGTCTCCCATTCTGCCTTCTTACAATGATGCTGCGAGAAATGTACAGGAAATTGTTACTCGTCTGTACACGCCACTTGCGTGCAGAAAATTGGAGTGATTCAGACGGGAATCAATACTTCTCCTCGTTAGTTGATAAATAACGTATTTCTGGCCTGCGGGTCACGTGATTCTCTCACGAACATCTACCTGTCCGCAGGGAAACTCGTATTCTCCCGTGCCGTAGCCAGGGGTGTATATAAATGTGCTGGAATAAAAGATAAATGACTGCTGTGAACCTCAGAGAAATAATATAATGTGCAAGAAAGACAAACTGCATGGTCAGTAAAGATGCACACGTATGGCTTCGCTGAGATGACACAAACCAGATCAAGGAACGATGTGGAGCAGTGGCAAACCACTGGACTAACATTTAGAAGAATGTGGGTTTCATTCCTGGTCCAGCCATTATGATGGCAGTTTTCCATGCTTTCCGAAAATCGCTCCAGACGAACGCTGGGCCGGTTCCTTAGTATAGATTCCTGCCCGGTTCCTGCTTCTCTAAGCAACTTGCTCAGTTTCTAATGACCTAGCTGTTAGAGATGATAAGCCCAACCTATCCTCGATAGGTTGTTTTATTCCTTTGTAAACTTCCTTTTGGTCAGATAGGAAATTAAGTATTAAATGTTTTATTTCACGGTAAAGAAATTTACCAGCAAAAATTGTGTGTGATTAAGTTAGCATTAAATATTGACACATTAAACAAGTATCACCAACAAGTTCTTGAATCCTGCAGTATCACAAAGATAATTCCCGAGATATAATGTAAAAACTTTATTTTTTCAATTTGCACTACGTTCCAAAATGGTGGAATAATTACGTCATTGGTTTATATATTCAATGCTTACATCATGCACTGTCAATGTACCAAATTTGGTTTAAATCGGTTAAATTTTTCCCGAGGTATAATGTAAGAGGTTTACTTTTTCAATTTACACGATCCCACAAAATGGCGGAATAACAATATTATGGGTTTTTCAATTCAATACTTGCACCATTTATTGCCAATGTACAACATTAGGTTTAAATCGGTTTAATGGTCCACGAGATACAATGGGAAAGCTTTATTTTTTATTGTGCGCTATCTTCCAAAATGGCGGATTAGTAGCATTATCTAATTTTAAATGCAATGCATATATTTTGCACTGTAAATTTTCCAAAATTGGTTCAAATCGGATTCTTGGTTCTCAAAAATATAAAACAGTGGCCAAAAGTTTTAAATCGCAGCCATTTTGAAAATAAGTACTTGGCAAGATCGAAAATTATAAAAGTCTGATGTTATTACTGAATACTATATGTGTACCTAGTTTGATTAAATTAAGTCGTCTGGTTTAAAAGTAATTAGGGAGAAAAAGGGGTGGGGGGGNACTATATGTGTACCTAGTTTGATTAAATTAAGTCGTCTGGTTTAAAAGTAATTAGGGAGAAAAAGGGGTGGGGGGGACTTACATTCCAGACAGACAACCGGGTGACTACATAAGCCTTTCTTTCCTTTGGAAAGTAGGCTAAGAAAAGGTCGAAGAGTAGCCATATCCAGGCCTTGGCGGGAAGCACTGCACTCTCACGATAGTACGAGCGACGCCTGGTGGGTGGCAGCACTGGCGGCTCGAGAGCAGCGAACTCGACGACGACCGCCGTCGGAGATGGCAGCGTAGCCTACAAGAACAATGCCCTGGCGCTCGAGGAGGCTTCACAGTCGATGTGGCAGCCGCGGCTCACTCACGCGCGTCGTTATACTCCGTTTTAACCCGTCGTCGAGAGACAAGCTAAGCGCCACTTACCTGGCGCTTGAAATGCGTCGCAGTGTGTTTGAAATACAAGTTTTTTTTTTTTTTACGAAACCACTAAACGTGTTCCCATTATAACAATGTACGAAAAGAAAACACACTCAAGATGAGGTACGTATAATACTCTCAATGCATCATTACTATTATAGTAATATTTCCGAGCCCTCCCGCATAGCCAAAAACTGCTTTTTCAAACTGCTCTATCTCATAATACACAGGTCGGAAACATGCGAAACTATTATAGGGACCTGGAATGAACTTTACTCACGACTTTCTACCAATACAATTACAGGGTCACCGCTTAAAGTCCCATAGGTACACGCTGCACGATGGAAACACTGCACGCCAGTTCAGCGGCGGGCGCGTAGGAGTGATGTGGCACTAGGCGCGCGTGGCATTGTCGCCCTTATCTCTCCAGTGATTCCCTGCCTTGAACGCGCTAAAATGGTCGGTTCACGATCCATTTCGTGTACAGAAGAGACGTTACCATAGAACGTTTACAATAATGTATGGTTCATAGCGAATGTACTAGTCTTATGTTCAACCAATCACTCACGACTGAAAATTAACTCTATTTCAATATGATAATTTAGACGTATTTTCTAAAAAAATAAAAAAAATAATTAAACATTATTTTTTTAGAAATAAGATTTTCAAATAAATACTATTAATATATATATAAACGTATTCTTATTTTCCTTTATAATTCTATTGATTGAATGAAATAGGCCTTTAATACAATATAGCCTTTTCCTTCACATATACACGTCGACAATGTTCCTGTACAACACGTGCACGATGGCTACGAACAGTTTCGTAAAAATACCTTCTTTCATTCTGATACGTGCGCGTTCATTGCGTACAAGTTTTTCATCGTTAACCGACCTCTGCAATCGTACAGCTCCCACGTGCAATTGTCGACGTCGGCCTTCGTAATGCGACGAGAAGTTTGATTTCAGTACTGAGTTTCAATCACACGTTTTCCTATACGCGTCGTCCCAAAGGTTCTGAATGGCAATGGAGATAATAATCATCCTAACAAAATTAGGTCCTAACAAAATTGTATTTGCACGATCTGGCAACACGGTATTGCGGGCTACAGTTTTTTTTTTTTTTTTTTTTTTTTTTCACGTTTTGCAATCAGTATTTGACGTGGTAACGCTGGCCGAAATGAAAGAAACTATTTAAAAAGTGCCTCAAATGTATTAAATGCATACGAGAAATTAAAAACTGTCCAACAAGACTTAACCCAGAATGCTTACGCAATAAAGCAACGTTTAAATATTACAAGGCAATATTTTACGTGAGATAAAGAGCATTAAGCGTAACAACTCTCCGGCCAATATAGACTACATCAGGCCTATCCCAAAATTATGTAAAGGAAGTTTCGCAAGATGGAACTTAATAAGACTTGTATTTCCATTTGCAACAATCAGAATTTTTGCGGTGTGTGCGAATTTTGGAAATGTTTTTATATTTCTTGGAATAGAATCAAAGAACAGAAGGTCTGTGTGCTATGTCAATGTTTCTGTCTGAGAACTTAACTGTACAATGTAAATGATTTGATAAAATATATTGCTACATAAATTTATTCGACTATGATCTAGACAACCAGTGCTTATTTCACGTTCGAAGATACTTACGATCTGGTACATTAATATCAGCTATCCTTAACTCGAGTGGTTTTGATTCACAACCCTTTCATTAGCGGATAAACGATCTCGGTTTATTCTAGTAACATATGTTAAAAATTGTGGCCATTAAGCTAAGATAGCTCTCTCTCTCTCTCTTTCTCTTTCTCTTTCTCTCTTTCTCTCTCTCTTTCCACACACACACGCACATAGGACACGCATACGCACGGACAGACACACACACATCCATACACACACACACACACACACACATATATATATATATATATATATATATATATATATATCAAAACTTTAGAGCTTCTTCCATAAAATTTACATTTAAAGCACCACAATGGNACACACACACGCACATAGGACACGCATACGCACGGACAGACACACACACATCCATACACACACACACACACACACATATATATATATATATATATATATCAAAACTTTAGAGCTTCTTCCATAAAATTTACATNATATATATATATATATATATATATCAAAACTTTAGAGCTTCTTCCATAAAATTTACATTTAAAGCACCACAATGGAGGGAAAAGCAAACATTTATGTATGTAATCCATTTAGAATTTGTACACAGGCTTTTTAGCCAATTGTTTCAGCAGAAACTTTCTACATTCTAGCAAGTAAAAAAGTTGTGTGTGTATATATGAATATACATGGTGTATACACTCACACACTCACACACCGTGGACCAGGAACCATGTGCCAAACTCACAGGGCTAAGAGGGGTGTGTGGGGGCTAAAAAGGAAGATATTGATATAAGGAACCCGGGTTCGCAAACCTTAACTTCTCCGCCAGACATGTGAGTGAAGTTACAGCGGCAGGTAGTGGCTGAGGTGGGCACGAGTGGCAATTAAGAACGACCATATCGTTACAACCATTCCTAGGCTACTATATTAACAGAATGTTGTGCTGTGTTGTCGTTTTTAGCCTACTTTCCAATGTAAAGATAAGCTTATGCAATCACCCGAATGTCTGTTCGGAATGTATGCCCCCCCCCCCACCTAATAATTTTAAACCCACTAACCTAATTTCACCAAACTCTGTCCACGTGTGCTATTAAGTAAGTACAACGGACTTTTTTAGTTTTCGGTCACGCTGGGTACTTATTTTAAAACTGGCGGTAATTCTAAAAATTAGGGCCCTATATTTTACAGCCTACCATATAGAGAAACATTTAACCGATTTAAAACAAATTTGGTAGTTTGACAGTGCATGCTGTAAGCATTGAATTTGAAACGCTTAATGTTATTCGTCCCCAATTTTTTNCAAATTTGGTAGTTTGACAGTGCATGCTGTAAGCATTGAATTTGAAACGCTTAATGTTATTCGTCCCCAATTTTTTAAGATAGTGCAACATGAAAAAAAATAAAGCTTTTGCGTAATATCTCGGGAACATACTTACACAGTCGTTTCCTTATAAGTAATGTGCAATAAAATTTACTCATTTTAAATAGAAAGCAATGCATTTTCAAAATAGAACCATATAAATATTTAAGGTTCATTTGCTATATCTACTAAACACTCTAAGCCCGAATAAATTATATCTATCAGTGANCAAATTTGGTAGTTTGACAGTGCATGCTGTAAGCATTGAATTTGAAACGCTTAATGTTATTCGTCCCCAATTTTTTTAAGATAGTGCAACATGAAAAAAAATAAAGCTTTTGCGTAATATCTCGGGAACATACTTACACAGTCGTTTCCTTATAAGTAATGTGCAATAAAATTTACTCATTTGAAATAGAAAGCAATGCATTTTCAAAATAGCGGNATTTGAAATAGAAAGCAATGCATTTTCAAAATAGCGGCCATATAAATATTTAAGGTTCATTTGCTATATCTACTAAACACTCTAAGCCCGAATAAATTATATCTATCAGTGAAACAATATTCACTGAAAATCAATTGATAGGCTGCTGCCGACTGACGAATCAAGCAAATAAAATGTGGAATTTTTTATTGCAGTGTAATTATTCGACATTCAATGGAAATCACAAATAAATCAATAAAATTCTGCAATAATATTAATTATTTATCTAACACTGATTACCAGGCGAGCTATTTCCACTGGTTTCCACTGACTTGGCTCAATTCTCATTGTTTCGGGTTTAGAGTATACCATTGAACAAATTCCGACAAAAATTGTTATGCTTAAACTATCTTTTTCAAACATCAAATGTTTCAGCACCGAGCCTCCTTATTTCTCCATTTTGTAAGATAGTGCTACGTAAGTTAAAGAGAGTTTTGTTTTACCTCGGGAAACAATCAGCCGATTCCTACCACATTTGGCAAACGAGTACTACTACAGTAGGCAATGAAAACTGATATGTCTTAGGTGAGCTAGAAACTTATTTTAAAAATGGCGGCAATATAAATATTTTAGCTTAGTATTTTACATCTACGAAACCATGTAACCAATTTCAACTCAACTTAGTATGCTGGCGGTATCTACGAAAGCATCAAATGACGTAGACCTAATACATAAACTCAATTGTCCACTATTTTGGAAGACACATGAAAAGCATCTTATTATTTCATTTCTCGGAAAAGAAAAAATTAACTAATACCCAGAAAATTCAGGTGATAAGTTATATTTTTAATTTGCATCTAAATTAATATGACTTAAGGAGGTATTAAACATATTTTCAAAATAATAGCCATGTAAATATTTTCTGTTAGTAAGCCATATGTGCCAAACCAATTCAACCGAACTTCATATGTAGCAGTATCCATGAGAAACATGGAATGTGCTAATACATTAGCGTTTTGTCTTATATTAACTAAATAGTGCCAGGTACGAAAATTGAGCTTTTATGCTATGCCGGGGATCAATGAACCGATGCTCATAGATTTTTTCATGCAAGTAGTAGTTTTCCTGTTTCTGAATTTGATAGTGAGTGGTAATATTCACACTTGAATGTGCTACCTAGTACTGAGTTAACAAGTTACGTGTAACAGATATAATCAAGAAGTATATAAAAAAATCCTACTCCAAATATAGTTAGCGAAAATTACCCCAAATCGGTGATATTAGAATGCAAATTAGTGAAAATTGCTCCGCTGCGACCAGTAACCGACAACTGATTACTTCAGTTAACCCATTTCACTGAATCGCACGTTATTTTTTTTTCAGTGACTTCCAGAAAAATCGTCCTGCTAGGTGCAGTTTAAACCAGTTAATCCTTCTGTGTGTACATATTTTATCCACTAAACAAGAGTTATTAATGCCCCGTATTTCATTTATTTAAGAATCGATTCAGCTAAACAAGGTTTCACTTATAATCCCAGAGTATTTGTCTCGCTCCTTGGAATTACGTTGTATCAAAATAGTGGTAACGCAAATATTTGCAACACTTCGCACAGCAGCTTGACACATACTTACGTGTTTGAAAATCGTACTTGTCTATACTTGATTGAGATTTATATTTCCGGGACATCAAAGAATGCTTTGCTGCGCCAAAAAAAAAAAATTAAGCCTCAGTTTATGCCATGTTTACAGTTTCACAACATACTTCTATGCGCGTTTGGCAAATCATACTGGAGGACGAATGGTCCAAAACAATTTGAGATATGCAGGATAATTTCATAGTTACACGTAAGACACGAACAGTTTTGAAACACTTACGATATTAGTTCCTAACCTATCTTATATTCGTTCGAGGTTTCACTTTAAACGAGTTGTACCAACAATACTTTATACTTGTTATTTGTTAGTAATTCATGTCATCATGCAGAGTTTATTTATTGTTACAAAATAATTTCAGATTATGTGTGTCCGTGCTGTAATCAGTTAGATATTTGCGTTTTATTTTTGTATATTCGGTGTACGGGTCAAGTTTTATTTGCCATTACAATGAATGAATTTTTTTTTTTTTTTGTTCTCTTTGCGGAAATATTCTGTGCATAATTCCTAACCTAACAATTATCTTGTAAAAAAGAAATGTTCTGAAAACTGTGTTTATCCATACATTTTACTATAGAGGAGAAACCCTTGGAATTTAGCCAAGTATTAGCTTTGTAAAGGGATTGGGAAAGAGGCGTTCCAGCTCGGCCTCGTATTGCTGATCTTGTCTTTCTCTTTACACCCAAACTTTTCTATTCACGTTGCAGCCTGTTTCCTATGTGACCAATAGCAGCCATACACGAAGGTAACCCGTGTGTGTAGCTAGTTAGCTAGTTCCTGCGGTTGCGTGGAGGAAGGGCGGTGCAGTGGTAGGAGGGCGTGGTTTCGATCCGCAGACCTCTGGGTTATGGATCCAGCACACTTCCATCTCACCATTGTCGTCCACTGCAATAACGCTTATTAACATAGACTCTTAACTAGTAGCATTCTTGATGTAACAATATCAGATCAAAGCTTAAAACAATCGTATAATGACTGTCTGAAAACACGATATCTTCAGCTTTTTAAAAAATTAGACCAGAGTTTATATTTGTTACCGTGACCGAAGAGACAAGTTCAGGATTGGCAACAGCCATTTTATAAAAAAAAAAAAAACTTTTGTTTGACTTTCGGATAAACCTTGAGTTAATTTATTATTAGCATTGTTATTTATCATAAAATATAAGAAAATAATTGTGATTAAGGGACGAGCTTTGGCAATAATTTTTGTGTGTAAACACTTCATCTTGAATTTCCGATCATGTCTTCGGACCACAACAGGCAGTTTCATATACATACAAATCTCGAGTCGCGTGTTCCCAAATGGAGCAAAAAGTTTTGTGTCTCTCCCACAGGAAGGCTTCAACCAAGGTTAAAACAAATAGTACTAGATTAAGTTATTTAATGTGCTAGTACACAACGATTGGCTAAGTTCAAATGCAAATACACTATATATATATATATATATATATATATATATATATATATATATATCACCGTGAACGAATCGCGCGAGTACAACAAATGTTGCGCCGCAGTATCTTCATAGTCCGACATGTGACCCATTTGCGTTTAATACAGTTTGCTTGCATGGATGTGCCACTAGAGGGCTACAGGTGGTCCAACGCTAAACTAAGTGCATCCTACTACAAGCGTTGGTACACTTTTACACACTTTTTTTGCTTCTGTTTTCCATATCCATACTACCATGTCCTGTGCCTGTACCCTCTCACGTGCCCCTACAATGGTACCTCCAGTGTTATCAATTATTTTGCAAATGAGTGTAATATGTACATTAATAGCACGGAGACAGACTGCAATACGGTCGGACATGGAAGCATAAAGAGGTCGAGGTTTTCCTGAGGAAGATCCTGCCACCGCTGAAGATACCGACACTCGTGTTCCCACTGCGTCCAACGCTGGCTCACAGTGTAGGCAGAGCAGTTCGAGTGGCGAGTAATGCGCCGTAACGCCCAACTTGCCTCTCGGAGGCCGACGACGCGGCGTCTCCCAAACTCATCCAGCTGGGCAAAGGCTTGTCGAATACGCCGCTGTGGCGTGATGCGTGCTCACACAAGTTGGCACTGTGGCTCGCACTGTCACTAAGGCCTTATTCGGTGTGTTTAAGCTATGAGTGATGGAGGGCCATGTATGATTCCTTCTAGTGGCACATCCGCGCTAGCAAACCGCATTAAACGCAAATGAGGCACATGTCGAGCTACGGCGACACTGCGTGGTAAGCTTCGTTATACTCGCGCGATTCATGACAATCGATTTTGTTTTGCAAATGAGTGTAATAAGTTACGTAAAGTGTTTTCTTTTTCGCAGACTCGTAGGTTTGAGATTTTAAACTAATGCGAACAAGCGTCACATTACTGAAACACGTGAATTTGGCAGTTTTTTTTTGGCAAATCTTAAACCCATGTTGGACACGTGTGCAGAAGGCTGACTGTGCAGGAAAAAGGGTTCAGCCATACAAGCTAAACTGACCTTTAGTCTAAAAGTGTACAGACGTTCATGCCCATTTCGAGATTCGAACCTAGAACTTTTAGCATCGAAGCCATCGTCCCAGCCAACTTTTCCTCTGAGGTCAACGACTTGTTGACAAATCAAGCACGCTGGCATTGTGCTNACACGTGAATTTGGCAGTTTTTTTTGGCAAATCTTAAACCCATGTTGGACACGTGTGCAGAAGGCTGACTGTGCAGAAAAAAGGGTTCAGCCATACAAGCTAAACTGATCTTTAGTCTAAAACTGTACAGACGTTCATGCCCATTTCGAGATTCGAACCTAGAACTTTTAGCATAGAAGCCATCGTCCCAGCCAACTTTTCCTCTGAGGTCAACGACTTGTTGACAAATCAAGCACGCTGGCATTGTGCTAGCTAGGGTGTTGCAACGGCGAACAAGGTTCATTATTCTAAGACTGCTACGTGCCATTTAGAGGAAACTAATTGTGGTGTGTTTTGTAGTGGCACAAGTTGCGATAATGACCAGCACTAGCCAAGAGCCACGATTCTCAGTGCAGCGCAGTGCAGTTGTATCTGAACACCGTCGACATTCAGAAATGTTCGTCAATGAGTTCCGGGTCGACACATCGCGTAAAATGCGAAGAAACTCCTGCACTTAAATGAAAATGATACCATTACAGAGATATGTCTTCACAGAAAACCAGAAGATGGCATGAAAACATGTATCGAAAACAAGCTAAGACTAGCTGCATTCAATAGATACTATAAAAATTAATTTAAAATACAGTTAGAAATTTAGTCAAAATTTAACAAACGAAATGAAACAAAAAAAAGACGAACGAACAATGAAGCGAAAAGAAAGTAGAAAACTTCACAACAAACAATGGAGTCACCACNCAAACAAAAAAAAGACGAACGAACAATGAAGCGAAAAGAAAGTAGAAAACTTCACAACAAACAATGGAGTCACCACTGAAAGTCCTATAGAAACACGCAGTGCGACTAAAACACTGCACGCCAGTTAAGAGCCTTGCGCTTAGCGGCGATNACTGAAAGTCCTATAGAAACACGCAGTGCGACTAAAACACTGCACGCCAGTTAAGAGCCTTGCGCTTAGCGGCGATGGTGCACTTAATGCGCGTGGCAGTGTCGCCCTTATTGCTCCCGCGCTTCTCGGCTTCAAAAGCGGAAAAAAGCTCCACATAGGCGGGAGCCTTAATGAACTTCAACCGAATGGCGTATCCGGTGAATCCGCAGTGAAACAGTGCTACGGGTTTTGAAATTCGCCGTAAAACAGTCAACATACTGTAAAATTAGTAATTTCCACTGAAGAAACCAGGAGGTCCTAAGTGGCCTCTCTAGTTGACACATGAGTTTCATTGTAATCAAATGAGTCTATTATAATTTTAAAAAAATGCTATGGAATATTTCAATGTATATAATTTTTTTAGGACAGAAGTGAAAGTTGATAATATTTTGTATCCCATTCGTAAGTTTGGTTATTGGAACAAATGTGGTCGTTGAAAAGTGTCAAAGTCAGCAAAATTGGCTGTAAGAGGCCCTCTATTACGATATTTATTATTCTATAAAGCACTGTATCGACAATGCTGTATCTTTTCTGTAATAAAACCATATAGTCACTTAAATTGCGGGGAAACTGAAGATACGCGAAGCTTGTTTGTGCTGTGACATTGTTTCCTTATGGCCGAATGTGACGACCTTGACATTTGATACTACTTAATAAGGATTCCTCTTAAGTCATTCCGATGAAGCAATTTGCCTATTTTTAAATAGAATTTCACAANTGATACTACTTAATAAGGATTCCTCTTAAGTCATTCCGATGAAGCAATTTGCCTATTTTTAAATAGAATTTCACAACTACGAAGCAATCAACACGGGCATTATTGTGTGCTCCATTCTGGAATCGTAATTTCAAACAAATCGTCCAATTTTCCTTGAATACTTACAGTAGGTGAAAGAAAATGCAATAATGTGTATACGTGTTTTATTGTTGCAGAAAATGTGGTTCGCTGAGTTATCTATGATTGCAGGAGGAACAGACTCACGCCGCAGGACTTAGTGCGGAACCAAGNGAAAATGTGGTTCGCTGAGTTATCTATGATTGCAGGAGGAACAGACTCACGCCGCAGGACTTAGTGCGGAACCAAGGTCACCAGGGTGTTTGCTTCCTTAGAGGGAAGATGGAAGAGAGTGCGTGCCCAAGGTGCGCAGTAGCCACTACGTGTTAAAACGTTGGACTGCTCTTCTGCCAACGCGACTATCATAAACGACGTGTATAGGATTCGAGGTTAAAATACTGTTTATGTAAACAAGTACTTTGATGTACAAGTGTTAAAGATGTTCCCTGTGCCTTGACTCTAGCTTGGTTTTAAGTACCGAATCTGGAGATTAGGTTACGGATTGGATGTAGGTAAATCCAAGATGGCGGGGGCTACTTCCCTCTTGGAAACGGAGGCGGTCGACCTTTTGGAAAGCAGGAAGCGAGCAGCGAGTGGCAGTCCTCGCAGTCGCGGCAGTTTCCCAGGCGGCACTGACGGTAAACCCCCCTCGCGACAGGCAGACGGGCCCGCTCCGGGGCCACAGGCGAAACTGGAGCCCAACTGTATAGCCCCCTCCGCGGTCCCTCGNCGTCGGCGTCGTAGCGTGCGGCCCGAACCTCCCTCTGCACGCGCGGGTTCCCCATATCCACCGTGTCGCTGTCCGAGAGACTCAACTATGGCTGTCGCTGTAAGAACGCGGCAGCTAATCACACACTTTACAACATGGACGCTTAATGGAATATTTCACTACGACAAAATTAAAATAGGAAAGCAAAAATGTCATATTATATACAGGATGATTCTAAAATTATGGGACAAACATCGAGGGGTGGTAGAGCTCACCAAAACAAAGAATTATTTTATAGAAATATATGGGCGGGAGTGACGCGTTGAGGCACAAACACAAAAATAACACATGAAATGCGACATAGTGTTTATTTACAACGTCGCCGCTAAATGCCTTTTTACAGCAATATTTATAATAATTGCTCAAAATTGCTACCACCGACAGTAATGCAAGCTTGGTAGCGTCGGTGGAGTGATGCTGATGTTGATGCAGCAGGTCACTGGCGCACCGTTTGACTGCCCCCAACTAACGCCACCATTGTCAGCCAATCACGCCATATGTAGAGGTCGCCAAGCATGCGTGACTGTTGGTGGATGCATTTCCAGCAACTGTTTTAACATTTTCTGTACGGAATCACTCGTTACGTATGCTGTTAATGAACATTTTATGTTTATGTTAATGCGTTATGTTTTTGTGTTTGTACCTCAACGCATTACTTCCGCCCATAAATACCTATACAATAATTGTATGATTTAGTGAGCTCTACCACCCCTCAATGTTTGTCCCATGATTTTAGAATAACTTTGTATATATCACTACTATTACCATCACTACTACCACTGCTTGCAATAACCTCTACAAACACCACTTATACTACTACACTAGTACTAATATCTATACTAATAATACCACCATTACCACCACCTCTACCACCACCAATACTTTGCCACTACTACCAACACCACAAATACCAGGAATACTANTACCACCATTACCACCACCTCTACCACCACCAATACTTTGCCACTACTACCAACACCACAAATACCAGGAATACTACTACCGCCACTAATGCCACTTCTCGACTATTATCAATACTACCACTACTACTAACAGGAGTACTATTATAACTACAACCACTACCATCCTGTACTATTACTAACTCTAACACTACTGATACTAACATCGCCCCTGCTACCACCACTATCAGCACTAATATCACAAATGCTAACACTACAGTTATACTTCCATCACAACTGTCACCACTATCACCGCTACAACCACCACTATCACTACTCCACTATCGCCACCTGTGACACTAATGTTAGCCGCACTATCACTACAAATATTACTACCGCCACGACTGCAAACAACGCTACTTCTACTACTATCACAACTACCAGCAATATTACTACCAGTAACGCTATGATTACGGCTACCACCATTACTAGTACTAACATAACCATCACTATTACCACTAGTAATAAAATGCTGCTTTCTTTAATAGGAAGACGTTGGTTAGGATCTGCACCTAACGTAGAAGTCTGGTACAGTCCACACCGAGAAACTGCAGAAACATTCACTTGGAATGCGAGTGCGAAACCTCTTGGCGGAAATCCACCCCCATTGCAGGCGGCTGGGATCGAACAATCGCACAACCAAACTCGGGTATGTTCGCTGTGATTCAAACCTTATGTTCAGATATGTCTGGTGTTTATTTCGCAACAATTTAGTGTGCCACTTGTTTATCGTAGAAATCAATCGTATGTTGAATTCTCAGAGCGTACGATGACTCAAGTGCTAGTGATAGAAGACGACACTTTCGAATTGTCATCATAAGCACTGAAATATAATGAAAATGACAATGNACTCAAGTGCTAGTGATAGAAGACGACACTTTCGAATTGTCATCATAAGCACTGAAATATAATGAAAATGACAATGTATTTTAAACGAAACGGGTTTCGTTTCTTGCAAAACCAATAACAAGTTCCTTACCAGAACAGTTAAATAACACTCCATATGCATCGTCTTAATTAAAATAATTATTTAAAATTGTTGTCTTTTTAATTTCTGCTTGAGAAAAAATCATGCAATAATTTTGTTGCTACTTACGGCTACAGTGCTATAATTCTAAGAAAGAACGAAGATGATGGCAACGTCGGCCTAGGTAATACGGTACTTTTGAACTTGTTCAATTCGTTAGGTCGAATACAGTAAAAAATNTTGTTCAATTCGTTAGGTCGAATACAGTAAAAAATGTTACGTGCCAGTTTAACTGTGTACGATATTTACTTACGGAAGGAACTAAGCAATGCTTTCAAAAGTTCTTAATTTAAAATAAACTACATATAACGCATTGCAAGTGTGTAGGCGGTTCACAGTAAACTAAGTACTTTTGAAAGCCCTGCTTAAGGGGAGCATTCTCCCGACATACATGATTTTTNCAGGCGGTTCACAGTAAACTAAGTACTTTTGAAAGCCCTGCTTAAGGGGAGCATTCTCCCGACATACATGATTTTTTGTTTTCTACCTTGTTAATATTTTTAAAACAATTTCGAGAGTATTCCAACACTTAACTACCTATTGANATGATTTTTTGTTTTCTACCTTGTTAATATTTTTAAAACAATTTCGAGAGTATTCCAACACTTAACTACCTATTGACCTTACACTGCAATACAGACAAGGCAAGCGAACTACGAACACATAATTACGTTACAATTTAAATTATGCCAAAATCTGGCAAAATGAATAATTTGACATAAATACAAGTTCGTAGTTCAGTCGTTATGCCTGTACTGCTATGTAAGGTCGATAGTGAGTTGGGTATAAGGGTTCTTTCAGAATTTTCTTTTTTATAAATATAAATAAACTGGAAAAATCAACAATCCAGTATGGCGGGAAAAATCCATCTTAAGATCTACTTGGAGGCGTATTTTGTATTCGTCCGCCGTATTAAAATTGACACCGCTATTGGCCCGGTCACTTTATCAATGTATCGATCAAGTCAAACTGTGAAATTATTAGAAAAGCAAATATTTTACAATTTTTTTAACCATAACATTTTTATGCATTAAAAAAAACAGAAAGTAAAATAGATAATTTCAGTGTTCATAAATGTTTACCAAACACTTTTAGTTTAATGTTCAGACGTGGAACTATTTTCCTTCTGTCGTTACCAACTTTACTGAGCGCGAGCCAGTTTGTGTGCCCATCGAAGAATATGCAGGTAAGGGTAGTGACTTCATTCAGAGGTTGATTTTAAAAGTGTTCAAATAACCGTGAACAGCCTATACATTGTTTATGGTATTTGTGGCTTAAAACACCTCGTCGACAGAGAGAAGGGTCGTTAGATACGAAAACAGCTACTCGGGTAGTCAAGATCGGGGAGAGAATCGGCCATTCCAGCATTCGCTTGGAGTGATCTCGGAAAATCACGGATTGCCGGACTGGAAATCAAATGCGAATCCTCCCGAATGAAAATCCGCCCGGGGAAATTTCTAAAATCGCTGCTTTCGCACGTGGTTGAGCACTCTTATGCTGTCCCCGTTCCTTGACTTTCTAGATCACCAGTAACTTTAAGTAATCGAAGGATAAAGAACTCGTTTATTTCGATAGAAAAACCCTCGTGTAACTACTCAAATCCCTTGTGGAATGAGCGGCGAACTTGTGTAACATATCTCATATAATTTCTTGACTAGTCACCTGCATCATGAATCTTTTGCCTAACCGGTCGGTTCAAAATATATTACAACACTGCTTCTATTGTGTCATGCGGGTCTCATAAATCTTGGGATTTATTTGCGAAAAGGCAGCGTTCATCGAGGCGTTAAATAAATGTTTCCGTTTCGAAGGTTAGCTACAGTTAGAGTTTTATGATTGGCCTATTCAAAATGGAAGGTTTATTTAAACTTTTTAATATATATTATATATTTGACGTTTAGAACCCTAGAGAATCGAGAATGAGCTTGTCAGAATATTTGGATAAGTAAAGAAATGCCCGAGTAACTTTATTCTTCCTTCTCGTCTCAGGCTACTATGAAAGACCAACATTTTTTGCCTTTCAAAATTTTTCACGAGGCGTATATTACCACAAACCACTTCGGCTACGACGGCGGAACAACATTCTCTCTTCGCGCCACATTTAAGTCGCTAGGTGACAAAAATTTATTATATTATACCTACACATGTGTGTTTGTGCAGCGTTCTTCAACTTGTAGAAATTACGCGTGCCAATTCCGTCAATTGTGAAAAAAAAAAATTGCCATATTTTTTTGCGTGAATACATACCAATTAACAATATTACTATTTTTACAACATATAAATAAACTAACTAATTCAAACAATTTACTGAAATTAAACACATGGTTGGCAAAAGTTCTTTACAAAATTTATATTGCAACCACACATCAAAAATATTTAAACATTTTCTTATAGATACCAATAACCTTTCTCTGTGTGATTACAGAGGTTCCAAAAGCATAAGGTAAACCACGGCATTTTTTATAATTTTTTTTTTCAGTTTTAGCTATTTCAATTCTACAGGTGAGTTAGTTTTTATAGTTTGTGTATTCTGAAATCAATAAAAACTAAATTTTAGCACGTTATTTAAAAAAAAAAAAAAAAGCAAAAAAAAAAGTTTTCATTTCGCGGGTGATATCACATTATATACAGGCATATTTTTGTCTGCTATCCAGAACATTTAATTTCACTGCCAGTCGTTCAGTCGGAGAATATGTGCGTACCAGCTGGTATTTACCTTTCTCGGCGCGGTTTACCGCGTTGAAGAAGTTATTTGTCGTGAAGAAGCCTGGATCTTGTGGGAAATCAATAGTAATAGAGGNGCAGCTCTGGGTAGGGGGAGGGGGTGGTTTTATTTGGCTGCGCCGCGCTGCGTTGCCCCCGTGATTAGCTCGGCCAATATTGACGCTCGGTCAACATCGATTGGCAGCTGCGAGTGGACGGGTCGTAGAGAGGGGGTTGAGGAGGAGGAGGAGGGGAAGGCAATGTCACGTGGATGCCCTGCCACACGTGGCGCCGATATACGCCCCTCTCTCCAGACCGCTCCGTGTCCCCCAGTTGCCTTCGGCGGGCTGAACCCGCGGTTAACGTTTCTTCTACTCGGGTTGCAAACAAAAACCAGATCTATCATGAGTTCAGTTGAGAGATTTGGGTGAAGTGAGGCGANTTTCTTCTACTCGGGTTGCAAACAAAAACCAGATCTATCATGAGTTCAGTTGAGAGATTTGGGTGAAGTGAGGCGAGAATGGAGTGGCGCCAGAACGCAAGAGCGGGAGAAACGGGGAGATCCCTGAGAAAATCCGCGCTGACCAACGGTATCGTCCAGCACGATTCCCACTAGCGAAAATCCGGGAGATACCCGGCAGAGGATTGAACCCTGTTTCGCCTTGTTGGGAGGCGAGCATTCTAACCGCTCCGTCACCATCACTCCGCTGGTAAATTGAGAAATTCTACATTGCTGTGTGTAAATGTTCATATTTGGCTCGAATTGTGATATACTTATACTTTCCGTAGCCAAGTTATCAATTACAAGAATAAACGGTAAAAATGCAATTGTGTTTGCTGTTGAGCTTTCCTAAACACGTTAATTTAGTGGGTGGAAAAAGTTACGAATTTAAGAGCGAAATAAACAAAGCTGTCATCCAAAGGAATTTTTCTATTCTGTTCTCACATTTAATTAAAGTAATTGCGTTGTACGTTTTGCTAAATCCAGTTTTACCACCGAACACTAAGCATGTGAACTTATTTTGTTAATTTCTCACTCTAGTGCGAAGAAAAAAGTTTATTAATTACATAGGTCATAACACAATACAAATCAAAAGATTTTCAGAAATTTGCATTTATTTTATGAAAAATGTCACTCCCGTTTATTTACATCCACAGAGGAATAAAATTCGGTACACAGCATCAGTGCTACCTGGTGGCGAAATTTTTTTGTTTTATATGTTGAACGTAAAGAACACCGCAGAAGAAACAAAGCCGTAACAATAGTCATCGGCATTTTCCACGCTAGTTTCCTGACGCGACACAAGGCAGCTCTGTCAACGCTTCCGCACGCTCGTGGTGCCACTGTGCGGGTGGAGACGTAACTACGAAAGAAATCGCGTATTTTTCTAAAGCCCTTGTCACACTACCAGGTTTTCGCCTACAAATATATATTTGACAATAAAATTCAAAGACGAAATACCGCCATCAAACTTTTCCTTCCAACAAATTTTATCAAATCTTGAATGTGATTGAAAATGTGTCACAATGTAAAAATGTATTACTGGAAGGATATATTCTGAATTTTTACTTAAAAATTGTTTTCAAAGTGAGATACTGCTGTTGTGTTTCCACGCAGTTCATTATCTGTACTGGGTAAAGAGTGCATACAGATGCGCAACAAAAATATAACAAACCAGCCTGAGGAGAAATGCAATCGTATCCGCATGCATAGTACAAAAGAGCACAGTTTTGGTGGAAACGCTTCACATTAGGTCTTTTCACAGCATTTGCTTGACAGCAATACACATCTGTAAACTCACATGTAGCGAGCGAAGAGCGACCTGAAGTGTTTCTGGAGTAATGCCTCTGCAAGCTGCCACAATGCGTTCCTGCATTGGCGTCGTATGAACCGTATCTTTCAGTGTTCCCCGCAGGAAAAAGCCGAGATGTTTGTGGTCAGGGGAGCCAGCTGGTAACCTTACAACATCGCCACGCCCTAACCACCGGTTTGGAAACGTTTCATTTAACACTTGCCTCGCCACCAAAGCAAACTGAACAGGACAACCACCATGCTGTAACCACATATCACGACATATGTCGAGCGGCATGTCTTCCAGAATTGCGGGTAAGGTCTCTCTGCGGAAATGGACGTACGTACAGCCGGTCATTGTCCCTTGAATTAAGTGTGGCCCTATGACGTAGTCTCCAACGACTCCACACCACACGTTCACTTTCCACTGTCGCTGGTGCTCCACGTGCCGGGCCCAACGTGGATTCTCCGTCGCCCAGTAGTGCATATTTCGTAAAATTACACGCCCGTGGTTTGTGAAGGTCGCTTCATCGGTAAATAGTATGTTCTTCAGAAATTTGCTGTCATCTCTTACAGACATCAGAACAAACCTACAAAACTGAACACGCTGCTGGGAATCACCTTCATGTACTGCCTGATGAAGAGCCACGTGATATGGATATAATTTCCATCGGCGCAAAATTCATAACACATTCGTTTTACTTATTCCTATTTACCTGGAAAGTTCTCGCGTACCAATGTGGGGGTTTGCATCGACACGTGCCAACACATCGTGTTGATGCGTCTCGCCCGTAGCAGTCTTTCGTCGCACTCGTGTGTTGTGGAATTCCAATCACCTCGTGACAAGAGACGTATGCAAATTCTTCGTATCGTTTGCCGCGAGGTGGGCGTCTGATTAGGATACCTTTCACCGTACATTTGGACGGCTTGCTTGGCATTTCTGCCACACTCGCCGTTAATAAGTAGAGCGTCCAGTTTGTCCTCATTCGTGAACTTCATTGCGTACACACACTGCAATACCACTTACCATAACAGATTACGGGGACTGGTGCTGCGCTGCTATTAAGAAGCGCTTCCACCAGGATGAGTCAAGGGGCGTGTTGCTTGCTTACAGCTGCTAGTACAGGTCCACTGCCTTATGATATTGGCTCACCTAACTTAACCATATTTGCACATTATTTCTTGGCTTTTCTGTGTTACCTCCCATAGTATATGCTATATCACTGAATTCCTCTTTGCACGTACTTTCAGATTCCGTTAAAATCAATGCATATTTTATTGGGAAAAAATCATATTTTCGTTTATTTATTTCTGTCCATACACATTTTACGAATAGTCTCTTTGCGGCAAATTACCTGCCCCCGTATGTAATTTCATTTAGCGAAAACCGCATTTCGTGATCTACAACCGTTTCGGAAATTTTTGGGGTGTCCACGTTAGGCGGACGACCTTATATGTTTGGACTACTAACTCTTAAAGCTAAAGATACTGACGCGGAGTCCAAAATCTGACGGATTTCACTGGCCAGTTACTTCAGTAATGTCAGATAGTGTTGCAAAACTGCTGACGAGCACTGATGACAACTGTCGCTTGATTTCCACACGCCACTGGGTGGAACTGGCAACCTGCGAGAGGGTAAATTTATTTCTGTAAACACTCAGTTTACTGGAGCTAGCAACAATCGTGCAGTGACACTGAAACAAGATACTAGCCGGCAGTTAGCGAAGTATGTTTTCAGAGACATTTGCTTACAGATGTAGAAACGGCGTCTTCATTGACCTTATCTAGGGGGCCGCGGTGGCGCAGTTGTCAGACTAATCGCCACCCACCTAGGGGCACAGGGTTCGATTCCCGGCGGCGTGGCTCCCGCATTTTCGCATGTAATAATCTTGCCGGACTATGCCGCTGGCCGGTGGGTTTTCTCGGGTATCTCCCGCTTCCCCCGCCCTGGCATTCCGGCGCTGTTTCAGACTCACCTCCTTTCACCCTCTACGGATCTCAAGACCTCGATGTCAGAGCCGCCCAAATCTCTCCTCTCCTCTCTCCTCTCTTCTTCTCTCCTCTTCTCCTCTCTTCTTCTCTCCCCTTCTCTTCTCTTCTTCTCTCCTCTTCTCTTCTCTTCTTCTCTCCTCTCCTCTTCTCTCCTCTTCTCTTCTCTCTTCTCTTCTCCTCTTATTCTCTCTTCTTCTCTCTTCTCTCTTCTCTCCATTAAGCTGTCCTGTCGCCGTGTCAACGATCGTGGGCACGTTGAACATGAATCATATTTATGACCAGCATTGTACATGGCAAGGCATCGGTGTCCAGTCTTCCTTGTGGCTAGTATTATCTGTGCAATTTTATATACGCCTCTTTGACGTGAATGGTTAACGCCAATCATTATTACCGAGCACGCAGCACGTTGTTCACTGGATACAGTACAAGTTCTGAACACAAGTACAGTCCATACCAAAAACATCTCGTGATTGCAACAATTGAACTCGGATATTAATGTGTGACCGAACGAGTTAAGTACAAAATAGTTGGAAATGAAATTTGGTACAAAATCAATACAAAAATTTACTTAAAATAGTTTTCTCCAGAGTTATAATTTTTTTCTTCGGTCAAGCAAGTGTCAGTATGTGTATTTGTGAGAAAGTAGCATTTTAAATCAAAAGTGAAAAAAATTACATTCTTAAATTTACAGTTTAACTCCTTTTCTTTAATTTGAATGAATACTACTGTCAAGCATACCAAAACTCTGAACTTACTGACGAACAAAAGTATTTTTAACTTTTACTGCTGGATGGTCTCTTACCGCCTACGAACACTGGTGTACCATCTGAGATTTAAGTGCTCGTCGGGACTAACGGAACGCCTGCGGAAATCAAAGTTCCAAACTTTGTAAGTTGCAACAGTCATGCTTCAGGTTTATGATGTAACAAGCGTAGCGTTCTTTTTGTAAAATTTAAACACATGCCCGATTGTTGCCATGATCCGACAAAGCGCCAGCCAACTACAATTCATATGAAGATCCCTGTAAACAGTTAATGTAAAAAATTAGAATAAATTGTTACATGGACGCCTGACGGGTGTAGCTGAGTTCGTGAGGCATGGAGGTCTTAATAAAACAAATAAGAAAGTAACTAAATGTATTTCTAATTTATTTACACAGACGCTATTCACAATATTGAACTATCTATCTCCACTCATGCTCTTTTTGTTTCTTAGTGAGCGCTACATATAATGTCTATTCCAACTCTTTGACGTCCGCCTTTATGTCTCTGTTCAGTTATTGTCAATTAACTCATACTTATCATGAACAGATGTTCAGTCTATCTGTTGCCATCATTTGTAACGTCTTTCACTCACGCATTTAGTCCAATAGTCCAGCCTACCAGCCGCACTCTTCACTGCTTGATTCTCGCAAANCAGCCTACCAGCCGCACTCTTCACTGCTTGATTCTCGCAAACGCAGATTTCCCTTCCGCTGGTCACTTCTCTCGCCGTTCGTCTTCTATCGCTCGGAACTCAGCCACTCATTCACTCATCAACAACTCGTCTCGGAGGTCTGTCACACTTTTATATCGTTCGCCCTGACCATCTGGAAGGTTCAACGCACCCCGAGTCACGCTGAGAGAACGAGGTCAGTAAACTAGAGCATTCTTCAGATAAACGCAGAAATCAATACAACCAGGGTCAGCAACGTGCGCCGCAAAAAGGATTATAGTGTTGGCTTGCTTTCTGTAACAGATACGTGGCCACCGGTCTATCGCTCGCCTGTTCATTCAAAACAATCCTTTGACTTGCTGCCGCCTCTATCGTATAACTGCTGTCCTTCACTTCCACTCGCTCGCGCGCGATGCGGAGCAGCGAGCGCGTAATAATGTGAACGTACTTCGCGCATTTGAGTAGATGAAACCTATTCAAACCTAGCAGGTAGGTGGATAAAGCATTACATGTAAATGAAATACGAAATAATCAACAGGAGTATGACTTTTTTCTATATGGTGTGTCCGATACGCTTTAGCAATATATCGAATAAAGAAAAAAAACGCCCTCCTACCCTGAAAGATATCAAAATCCAACGCAAACCCCCAAAATAAAATTAAAACTTTTGTTCGTGAAAATCAGTTTAGCTTTTTAAACCCTGCAAGAGGGTTTAAAAAAAAGTTTCCTGAAAGAAAATTTGTGGAGGGAATGCACCCGTCTTCGTGTTCCAATCTACATTTTAGTATTTCATTTCCTAAGCCGCCGCCGCCTCGGCTCCGATAACTCGATCTCAAAAAGCGGAAAGCTTTGGTGCCGGGTGGGGGGGGGGTTTCCCCTCCATGCTACTGATGGATGATAAGGAGGGTTGGCGGGTGAGGCGGTGGTAGGATGGAGGGTGGGGTAGTGTTTTCTCGGGCGCAGTTCCGGATGGCGCGGATATNAGCGAGGTCTCCCGCCGCCACCGGAGGTCAGGTCCGTCGGCAGCTGGGTTGGAGTCCGGGAGAGTCTCGGCGGATCGATTCCAGCTTCAGGGAGCCGGCACCCATATGTATGGACCGTGGTAGCACAGAACCACCTTCACTGCATGACTGACGAGGGCAACCCTGCAAGTGAGAGATATGGCGTTGTGGTGGGACAGGCGAGTTTCGGGAAGACCTTGGGCGATAGGCAGTTGTTGACGTTTAGCAAGCAGTGTGATGAAAGCCTTCCAGGGACATTACCGTCAGTGACGAACAGTTAGGCCAAAATGTTGCCAGCTACAGCATTGATCTCATCATCTGGGTTCCAGAAAGGAGCAGGGATTAATCCCGGCATCAAACTGCTATACCGGGCGGGGGATGAATCTCAATATCTGCCAATCTGTGGGAACTACACAGACTGAAGATGAGGTTCCATGTTTCGTCTTCTGCGCATGTTCTCAAAACTGATTCACCCATCGTCGGTACAACTGTCAAAGTCACATGGTCAACATTTTTGAACGTGTTCGTTGTTTAAATCTGAATTTCCAACAGGTCCTCCATTAACCTCTCTATAGTTTTACTTATATCTCAAAACATTTACTTAAATGTGATCTAGCTTCAAAACTTATCTACGTTGTTTTTGATAGTGCTATTGGAAGAGAAACAGTCCAGTGATAGAAAATGGAGAGTGTCCTTTGCTCAACTGAAATGCACTCGCTGCCCCATTTTATACTAACCATTGGCGAGGCCACAGCATTAGGGGCGCAGGTTCGACCTCTGGGTGTAAAGGAACAGATATCGACATTAAACCTATTGCGTGTATAGTAATGGTTCTCAGCACCACAATGCTAGTTGGTAAGATGAATCAGCGGAATAAGTCACAAAATTGAAAAAAAAAAATAATGAGATGAAGATGTTTTTGTTAGTTTTTGCCTCCTCCTGTTTGTGTAGTATTCTTTTATTATGAAAATTCAACACGAATGAGCGCCACTGAAGAAGACTGTGGTAATTATACAGAGTCAATATAAAAGAATGCATCAGATTTAATATAATTAACTTTATGTAAATTAAACGGTTTCATTAAACACACGCTTTTGCAAAAAATTTAAAGTCCCTTTGTCTGCCGTGTATATAAAACACACACGATTTCCCATTTAACAGGCATATAAACTGTTCTTTCCAGAAGTTAATATGAATTATTTTTAATATCCCTTGGTTTTGAGCCTCAGCCAGTGGGAATGAAACTCTTTTATACCTCGGGGTACTCTAATGGATGGTACGTTTTCCTGATCCAAAACATTAAAATTTGAAATATAAAATTTCTTGTAAAACAGTTTCAAAAGATTCTAGAGATGTCACACGAAAATAATTTGTTAAAATGTCTTTATAAAAGTTTTTATTATATGGCACTTATAATTTTGCCGGTTATACCTCCCCATGGCCATTACAAAACAAACGTAAGTTGGAATATTCTTATATATTCTTAGAAAATAGTAATCCTGAGTATTTTGGGCCTCTTCTTCACCTGCCCTTGACTCATCACTGCTTTTAAACAAGTTTTCCCACAATATTTCTACATTACTAATTTCACCACAAAATAAATTCATCTTCAGAGCAGCAATTTTTGAGTCCAACTGGTCTCGTTGAGGCCTAGTCCGAGAAGAAGGAAACTGGACGGGCTAGCAACCAACTTTCCAGATTCTTGGCGCCAATCCACGTATCCAATCACAGCCAGCATCTGATCTGGAGCTGCCTGAGATGTGGATAACGCGAATATGTCATGACGTTTAGCTGTCAAAATCACGCGATAGCTGCTGACGTAATCCGTGTTTTGTTTACGTGCGCGAATCCAGACGTCGCGCTTGCACTCCCTCCACGCTTCAAAACATCAATAAGACATATTTAAACAGGTTCTCTTACAAAGTAAACACTTTTTGTGCATACCACTTCCATTTTTCAGTTCTCTGTTAGTAAACAAACAATGCCAATTTTTACAGAGACGTCTCCATAATCTTGACGTCTGTCATAACAAAACTTCGAAAAAGGCGGCAAAACATAAACAAAGGAACAAACAATAATTTTCTAGAAAAACACATCAATATTTACATTGCCCTTAAAAACATGAAAAATATACTTAAAACAGATAAAGCACAAAATAAATAATCAATCTGAATGATTACAACATGAAGGTTTTTGTTGATAAAGGAATCGATGACAGCGTCAAAGGTGGCTGGTGATCAGAGGACGACGTCATAATCAAAATGTTGCTGGCTATAGGATTCACTGAAAATTTTAGCGGGTAGAAAAAGCCCAGAATACTGGCTGTTAAAGATACCAATTCCAGCTTCAGAGTGCAGGTTTGTCGATGTTACACCACACTGGCATCTATACTTATTTTACCCCGCGAACAACAATAGTTGGTAGCTTCCGGAAATACGCTGATGTTGCTACAGATTGAAATATAGAGACCGCGGTGGCTGAGCGGTTAGCCTGCTCGCCTAGCACCAGGACGAACCGGGTTCAATCCCCGGCCGGGCCACTCCCGGATTTTCGCTAGTGGGAATCGTACCGGACGATACCGCTGGTCAGCGGGTTTTCTCGGGGATCTCCCGTTCCCCCCGGCCGTTTAATTCCGGCGCTGCTCCATTCTCACCTCGCTCACCCTCGTCGGCTCTCAAAACCCCTGTTCACTCACCTCACTCACTCATTAAAAATAGATCTCACACAAATAACATGATTATAAGGATTTCTCACTTATTCTGGTTTCTTTCAGACAGCGACTTGACGTAACATAATCTCTGTTTTTTTCTGTCGAAATTGTTGTTGTATTTATATTTCGACCCAATTCTATTTGCAGTGCAGTCTATTTCTCAAATATTATCTCTTACAGCCGTGGCATTTACTATCAGTTTTCCCCTATAGTGCCGACTGCACTATTACACGCAACTTAAAAGTTATATTGTGACCAGTTTCCTCCTGCGCACGAACGTACTTGCGGCACACACATTTCAAATGCCGCTAATAAAGATAATTAAAAACATTTAATACAATGCTCATTCCTTCACCTTTCAACAGTCGTCGCTGAAAATGCCACTTCACATCAACACTCAACACGGCTCACATCTACGACACGCCATTTTAGCTACTGTTAAGATCGGGCCAACGACTTAAGGCCATTTCACGCGATCAAATATCTAGTGAATTCGATTACTTGAATCCAATTTATTGGACCAAAAAATCATTTAATTTGCCTTTCACTGAATTGCCTTCGCTGAGCTTTCACGTCTCCACATGAACATTTATCACAGACTTTTTAATGAAGCCAGTTTAAAAAATACTAAAAGTAACATTTTAGAAGTATCTAAGACTCATGCACACAACGAAAATAAGTGGTTCATGTTAGTGTACATTTTCTTTTTAAGAAATACGTGTCCTTATTTTTTAACATTTTTTAATGTGTGCACGCAGTCCTATTATTATGAGATTACTCCCATTAATATTGTCAGGAAAGCTGTGCTCAACGTGCGGAAGTTTGGGTTCAAGAAAATTCAGAACATGTCATACACGAAAATCTTGAAATAAAACGAGAAATTCAAGAAATTGAAAGAGAAAATGGCCACGATAATGAAGTTCGTATGACATCCTATAGCATTAAATGAATTGAATTCAATATAAATTTAAGGCAATTTGAAGAAAAAGTTGATCGTGTGAAAGGGCCTACAGTGCTGTCAGCTATATACGCCAGAAACGTGACAACAGGCCGTAGTCAATACACGACACGTGCGCACGCCACAGATAATAGATTTCAAATGATTCTGAAAGGAAGCGCGGGGAAAATAATCAGGATAGAAACTCACATAGTCGATTGCAAAGAAAATTACAACACTCAACATAAGAATAGTTCTGTTATTGTGTGGTATTAGGGTATGCGAAATAAGATCGTTAAAATGAAAAATACTTTCACGTGACTTAAGATAAGTTGCGAAGGTTAACCAATCACAAAAGACTAACCCACGTGGGTATGTTTATCCCAGAAATATAGTAAGAGTGAAATCAGTATAGAAAGGAAATTTAAGTGACTATTACCATTTAATTCTTTATAATTTATCAATATTTGGCTGCCTTTCCTCCTATTTACTGAGATCTATCCCTGATCCAGAAGTTTAGAATTTATTAATATAAATATAATATGCCGTATATTTTTAAAATACAGATCAATTTAGCGGATAATCATTGCGCATCTGTTTGTCTCTACAAATTGCAGTACGCGCCATGGAAACCATACGTTGCTTAAAAAAGACAAAGCACTATTTACTACATGCATTGAAAAGTGTTTCGTGATTGACTAGTATGAAGTTTAATCGGCCGTGTATGTTGTTTTACTCGAACACGGCGCATTCTTGGCAACCATTACCAACAGACATTTGTTCAGGGTATTTTAGCAGAACGCCAGTATACTAGTGTCTCAACAGGACTGCGCCATAGTTAAATGTGCCATTTCAAGGAGTAAGGGGTAAATAGACAGAAGGTGCGTAACTTCGTCAAAATATTTACGCACGGAGTTGGTGAAAATAGTTATCTAGGATTGCCTTCCCTGGGTGTATAGATAGTAGCTTCGAAAATACTTCAGGTGGCAGTTAATAGATTTAGCGTTGATTTATTTCCCGCATGGTCTTAAAATATTTACGCACAGGCATAAATCGTTTACAGACGAACTCGAGAGGCAGCTTGCCGAGGAGATAAACGTCGGCACCTGTAGCTTGCAAAGTTCAGGAGTTCCGTGTTTTATTAAGTGCCACTAATTGCATCTGTTCGCTTACGGCGCCATTACCCCGCCATTATAGATACTTCGTCAATAACTGCAATGCTAATTAACTGCTAGCGGTCTTCATAAATCACTCTGCAAGTGCCGTGCAAAGACATGAACTTGCTCTAGAAGGGTGAGGGGATTAGATTCCCCCTTCACAAACGTTTCCATGCTTGGAGAGAGGGGGAGTGGGTGGTTTGGAATTGCCTCTCTGTAGGTATAAGGGGTTGTTATTTAAAAAAAGCTAAAAAAAAAAAAAACGTGCGAAAATATTTTTATTACATATACTATTTATCAGACATATGAAATATAATTTTAAGACTTTAAACCAGCGGCGACCGGCAGTTGAAACAAGCCCCGTGCTATTGATGTAGTCGGCTTCAATTACCCCCCTCTCCCCACAACAAAACTGATTTTTTCCAGCCTGTAGG
>NQII01001066.1:462402-493724 GCA_002778355.1 Clitarchus hookeri | reverse complement strand
AAAAAAACTATCTTACGGCACATTTTGCCCATAACATGTTACAATTTCATCCTTTATTTCGTTGGGATAAGACAAAAAAAACCTGGCAGTATAGTTACACAGATTAAGTCGAGTGTCATTCTAAAAACTTACTGGTTCATGAGAAGCTGCAAAACGTATTCGGAACAATGTGTATATGTCAGCACTGATAACAGCAATTTTCATACTCTGCCACAAAATTCAAAAAATCGTTTACACATCAAAGATGTAGTAGAACTAAAAATGATAACTCACGCCACACTGTTTTTTTTTTTTNTTCAAAAAATCGTTTACACATCAAAGATGTAGTAGAACTAAAAATGATAACTCACGCCACACTGTTTTTTTTTTTTCAAAGATGTAAGAGTATTCAGGTTAATGGAAGCTTATTAATTGATACGTGATGAAAATAAGTGNTTTTTTTTTTTTTCAAAGATGTAAGAGTATTCAGGTTAATGGAAGCTTATTAATTGATACGTGATGAAAATAAGTGCATTTTAAACGAAAACAAGAATTACAGCATTATTTTTAATTAGCGTTACAAAAAGCGATAGAAAAATATGTTTTTTGTAACATTGGCAATACTCTTCGGCCTTTTCCCAAGTCACGTGGCAGCAGTAATCAATGAATAATAAATTTGCTTGCAATTATGTAATTCAATATATTTGTTAATATAATCTTCATCTTTTAGGGTTATTAACTCCATACTATTATTATCCTATAAGTAAACCTAGTGCTTTAACTTTTTATAAAAGCTACCTTCCATCAAAAAAATTTTTACAAAGTGCAGTCGCCATTAAAATTAACAGTAAATAATATAAAACTACAAGTACTGTACCGATAATTAAATACTGAACAAGAGCTCTACTAATTACTGACATTCGTTTCATTCCAGAACATAAGCTACATTTTGAGGTTAATATTTCTGAACCTAAGTCTGGCAGTGATATCAATGCATGCTGGATTTGTTGGGAGTGTCCAATGAAATTAAGAAGTGTTTTTCAGTTCATGCAACAGAAACGGAAACTTTGAAGACCCACATAAATTCACGGTTTCAGGTNAAATTAAGAAGTGTTTTTCAGTTCATGCAACAGAAACGGAAACTTTGAAGACCCACATAAATTCACGGTTTCAGGTTTTACAAACAAAAAAATATCTAATGAATGCTGTAGTCTACACGGCACTTGTTTAGTTATAACAAGGCTTCGTGTTTGGATATAGCAATATGAAACATTACAACATAGACAACTAGCACGCTGCACGGTTTACGATTCATTTACGCACACAGACGATCCTTGGGTACTGAGCCCCGTCAGTGTACAGCGACGGCCAAAAATAACTTCCCNAAATTAAGAAGTGTTTTTCAGTTCATGCAACAGAAACGGAAACTTTGAAGACCCACATAAATTCACGGTTTCAGGTGTTACAAACAAAAAAATATCTAATGAATGCTGTAGTCTACACGGCACTTGTTTAGTTATAACAACCAATGAACTGTAGGCTTCGTGTTTGGATATAGCAATATGAAACATTACAACATAGACAACTAGCACGCTGCACGGTTTACCATTCATTTACGCACACAGACGATCCTTGGGTACTGAGCCCCGTCAGTGTACAGCGACGGCCAAAAATAACTTCCCNGATTCATTTACGCACACAGACGATCCTTGGGTACTGAGCCCCGTCAGTGTACAGCGACGGCCAAAAATAACTTCCCTGTTTGTTACATAAACAATTGTGGACGCCGGATCGGAATGAATCAAAGTCATGGACAGATGCAAAAACATAGTACATGTATTTATTTCTTCACTCATCAAACGCGAACGGATAACACCGTTGTTAAAATCAGTAATGGTTTTTAATGTTTAAAATCTAGAAACAATCTCCGTCAACTATATTCTATGCGCAAGAATTAATGAGGAATAAGTGCACGCATAGTATAATTATTTGTAAAAAGACAACAATTATGGCAAACTATGACTTACAAACTTTCTAAACTGTGACACACCCGAACTTTCTAAAGTGTGAATTGTGAATATGATTGGGTGCGGCGAGTGTAATTTGGAATCGAAAGTAACTTGTGCATTGCCATAAAGAAATATACCTACTGTTTTCTCTGTGATTCTTGATTGAATAATAAAATTTGCTACTGAGTAAACATCTGTTAAGTAATAATTAGCGATATTATTTTAACTCCACGCATATACGCTATTAGAGAAGTGTAATGAAGTTAAGAGAAAGCAGAAAGTTCGTAGCTGCCGCTCTCGTACGAGGTTGGAAAATGTTCGAAGTTACACCGCAACAAGGAAATCACGAGAGGTAATGGTTTAAGAGGTGCATATAAGCAAACTTTGGTGTTTATTTTTCATTTCGTACGCATATCACCCATCTATCTCTCAAAACAAAAAAGTTCCTCGCTTACTACTTTTTTTTTCCTCTGCACGTCCAGAAATATAATCAAAACCGACAATGAAAATATATTCATTAAAGAAAATATTATGATTGCGTCATGGTTAGAAAATATCAGTGATTTGCCAGTAAATGTTTTAAATCATTCGAGTGGATAGTTTTCGAGTGACGAAGTTTAAACGTTCTTCGGCCGCGCGAAGCGAGCAGGCAGCACCGCGCCGTCGAGTCCCCCCCCCNTGACGAAGCTGAGGGGGCAAGGAGGAGGCGCAGATAAGGGCGAGATTCCCGTGTTTCTTCGCGGCAGCGGCCAGCGCGAAGGACCGTCTGGAGCAGCGGCAGCCCGTGCTCTGCCGCAGTAGAGCACCGAGGCGGTGCGCGCGACGCCAAAAACCTGCCAACAATGATCTCTGGCAACAAACTGGAACTCTAACCAAGTAAAATCGCATTGTTGAAGGAAAATGGCGTTAATTTTGAGTCAATAAAGCTTACTTCATATTTGAAACTTTGAATAAATAAAACATTCGTCAAAATTTATGAAAATTTAGTTAAGTGCTAGAACTCGAAATCACTGCCTCACAAACCGCCGCTGCTTTAACCACAAACTCGTCTCTAATTGAGCACACTATGATTTTAAATGATGCTTGAGCGTTTAAGTTTTGCGTGGTTAATAATTTATTTCTAGAGATAAGTTTTCAGAAACAAATTATGGGAAAATATTTTAGTTATTTCAATGAGTCTTTTTTGCTTACTCTAAATTCTTTCCTACACATTATAGAATTTCATAAGGATGACATTTCCAACCTTTAATAATTCCAGGACTGTAAGCTAACAGCACTAACACCTTCCTCGTTAATAAATTACGGCATAGTTTCTTTTACACAGTGTAGGGTATTCCTGTGTATTGCTCCGCCATCATAGGCTGCAACTTTTTCGCTTCGTACTTTGCACGTTTATCTCCTATTTACATTTTTAAAAAAAATTAACTGTGAACAAACCAATATCTGCAAAGCGCAAAGACTTCGCTCTTTCAAGTAAAACTTCTGGCTCCATGGTTTGAAAAGTTTTGGACATTTCTGTATTGTCAATATTTTTCTATTGTCATTACAGTTCATTGCAATGCCATACGTAGTACAGACAATTATTTCGTGGGCGTGGTTGCCTACGCTCGAGGTGCCAATCTATCTAAGATTTTATTGATTGTGGTAGTATTGTTGGGGGGGGGGGAGGATTGAGATGCTACTCAAATTAAAATAACACCCACTACGTGCTACACAACTGTGGATCATGCATAAATACAATAAATGAAGTGAAAAAAAAAATTAAACTAAATTTTAAACATATTAAAGTGATTCGATGCCAGTTATGACTAAACAAACTTGTTGCGTTCTGATGGCTATAACCGCAACCGAAGGGAAGAGTTACAAATCCAGAAAGAAGGTTCGAATTGGCAGTATTTTCCCATCGAAATAATGCTTTGGCTTATGTTGCATGCACAGATAAAAGACTAGTGCTCTGCAAACTGTAGTAATGTTACCAGTACAGTAATGTTTTTGTCATATGTAAGCCATCAGTACCTAATGACATTGTTAATCTTATATACTGTTGTGCTATTAATGTAAATGAAGTATGAAGTACTGTACTTTTGTACCAATGTTACCTTATTACTGCACTAACATCAAGGTGGTGTTTATTTGCCGCAAAACCAAGTTTGTGTTAAATTAATGTTAACACTAGTGTGAAAATTTTTTTGTATTTTCTTTGCTTTAGAATAACATTCCGATATAAAATAAATTAAGTACAATTATATTGTCACAAAAAGAAATAATACCAAGGAAGAAAAAATGGGGGAGTACCACACCCGAGCCTTGAGTGCATCACGAAATCCAACGTCCTTTCGATTTCTCTATTTTAACATGTACGACTGTTTCATATTGTATCCCTGCATCGCGTTACTGTCGATCACTTTTACTTTATGGTAGGTGGAGCTCATATATCGAAACAGGTATTTTACGCGACAAAACACGAAAGCCTTAATNTTACTGCACTAACATCAAGGTGGTGTTTATTTGCCGCAAAACCAAGTTTGTGTTAAATTAATGTTAACACTAGTGTTAAAATTTTTTTGTATTTTCTTTGCTTTAGAACAACATTCCGATATAAAATAAATTAAGTACAATTATATTGTCACAAAAAGAAATAATACCAAGGAAGAAAAAATGGGGGAGTACCACACCCGACCCTTGAGTGCATCACGAAATCCAACGTCCTTTCGATTTCTCTATTTTAACATGTACGACTGTTTCATATTGTATCCCTGCATCGCGTTACTGTCGAGCACTTTTACTTTATGGTAGGTGGAGCTCATATATCGAAACAGGTATTTTACGCGACAAAACACGAAAGCCTTAATNTCACTTTTACTTTATGGTAGGTGGAGCTCATATATCGAAACAGGTATTTTACGCGACAAAACACGAAAGCCTTAATCTGAAATGCTTCAGGTTTTTCATTTCGAAAATTTGCCGATATGAGATTATCGTCTCAGTGAAATTAGGTAGTAGAAGAGACCAACGTGAACTGTATATTAAAAAGTACTTCAACAAAACACTGAAGTGAACTCTTAATTAATACGGAAACCATTGCCTCCGAATGCTAAAGCTCGTTATGAATGAAAAAAAAGTTTATTAAAAAAATTACAGTATTAAACTGTGGACGAGTTAATAGGTTTCTGCACGTTCCCCAGCAGGGACATAAAATGAAATATGAAGGAGCCCCTAAACTGAAACGCCGCGAGTTAAGACAGTAATTAAAAACTATAACCTAAGATATAACGACGTCGTAAATTCAAAACACAGTACAAATCAAAATATAACCCAGCTTACTCGCTGTTTCAATATCTATGTATGAACTAAAAGCAATATTACTATGCGTTATTTATTACATACGTAAAAATTACAAACGTTGCGTGGTCTTGCTACACCTTGAGGGCGAAAGGCACAAGCATTAGAGCGAACTTTAAACAATTGGGTTTTGATTTACACTGTTTTGCGAAGGGGAAAAAAGGGGTGGGGGGAGGGGGCTAATGGATAAGGGACGTCATGATGGTGGGTTGCGGACCACTGGATGCCAACTCGGTGCTCAAAACATTTCAGTCAGGACAAGTGTTGTGCTTGTAGCCCCCACAGTTAGCCCTCCCCGCCACATGAGTGCTACGCCTTAACCATGCTCAGAATGCTAATCAAAGTAAACAAACGTCTGTACTCATGTACAGGAAATCCACGGCAAACTGAGCACTTTTGAAGGCCCGTGTATTCTTCCATCATATATAAAATTAACATTGGCATCAGGAATTATGCCTATGTTATGAATTTGGTGACTGTAGCTTTGTTGGATGGGAAATGGTGGCCAACTATGCTTATAAGAGGGCTTTAAATATACTTGATCCCATCATTCTGTTCATCATCAGGGGTGATGTATATGATATTAATTTGGTGGGCGTATCTTAAACAGTTCAGAAATTATGGCTATGCTTATAAGATGGTTTAAGGCATAATTTGAGTAACCACCCTGATTGATGTCAGAGGCGATGCGTATGATATCAATTTGGCAACTACACAGTTGAGAAATTATTGCTAAGTTGGTGGGAGTCGGATAGACATACTGTACTTTGTGTAATTAGCATAGGTGTGTTTAGCATAGGCTTACTTCGCATATATTGTAGAATATGCGTTTACAAGGTGGAGTGATAGCATGAAGTGGCATGAGAGGGCGCTGAACTAGAAAATTACTGAAACAAGATGGTTGGTGTTGATATGGAATTACAGAGCATGAACTGGTACATTCTTGAAGCAAGATGGCTGATGTTGACTTGAAATGACAGAGCATGGACTGGAAAATTCAAGAAACCAGATGGTAGCATGAAATGACAGAGCATGACAGGTGGAATGACACAGCATGATGTATCATAACAGGGCAATGAACTAGAACATTCCTGAAACAAGGTCATGCTATTTTTAGACTAAAGACTCATAAAAATTGTGGGCCAGGAAACTTTTTGCAGGAAATTTTGCAGATTTGGAGGGGAATTCGGGAAATTTTAAGGGAAATTCTAAAAATTTTNCAGGAAACTTTTTGCAGGAAATTTTGCAGATTTGGAGGGGAATTCGGGAAATTTTAAGGGAAATTCTAAAAATTTTTAATATTTTTCAGGGAAAACGGAACATTTTTAGGTCAAGGTCAGCTCTAGTCCTATACCAGATGTCACTGCGGGTCCACTACCAGATGCCATATGGCTCCTGTCCTCCTAAGCCTGCAGACTGTGTTCCCGTATGCCCATTTCCATACTACTATTTTATAACCGGTCCAATTTTCAAGTTTTTGATGGAAACTGAAGCCATCCAACTTTTTCAGGCAGATATGGCGGTGTTTATGACGTTCCGGCGACACCACATCTGTCCAACTCTATTTGAACGAACTTAATGAAAGCAGTTTTATGGGGAAATGTTGACAGAGTGACATAGGATTTGGATAACAGGAGCGTTGTTTGTGAATTATAAGTCTATTCGCGGTTTCTTCACACTTTTTTTTAATCAAACCTTTGAAAAATCACCCCATGTATGACGTGTTTAGTTATTTCTTAAATATGCCGTGTATCACGGACGTTTTATACCGGTGTTCTTAAAAGTAACTTTTTTTTTTTAGTTAAATTTAAATGTTATTTATATTTTAGCTATATGTTATAATGCTTCATTTATAAATAATATGGNCTTTTTTTTTAGTTAAATTTAAATGTTATTTATATTTTAGCTATATGTTATAATGCTTCATTTATAAATAATATGGATAAAAACAGAGAAGAAAACATGTGTGTTGGTAACGCCCGGTAAGAAATAGTTGTCACGAAAAATATTATTACAACTGAGTGCGCACGAATGTGCTGTGTTGTCCTTTGATTTAATTTTCCAGACTTATCTAAGCTTAGTTTGTACGAGGAGAAGGAATATCCTGAAAGCAGAACTTAAGCTAGACTTCAGAAAAGTGCGAAGTAAGGTTGAATGAATTTTATAATCGTTTCCGTGGTTGCCAGCAGTGTCGCCGCGGTCGCACTGAAACACAAGACAGTCGGTACAACACCCCGGGGACGCGAACAAGCCTCTGGGAGCGCTTTCTCGCCTCGCGGCCGGCCATTATTATCAATTACCGTGTTTATTAACGTCGCCCGGTTTAATGCGCCCTTAAAGGGCTCTCGTTGCCACGTCTCACCAACTAGATTAAACTTAATTGAATATAATTACTATGCCACGGTATGAGGTCCCATCCAGCCATCGCTGGGCTCCCTAAAGTTATGTCTTAAACTGCCACGGCCACAGACAGAGCTCGTTTNAGTTCCCGGAAGACCGTGCAGTGATGGGAACGAGAAAGTAACGTAGGGCGATCGTTTAGTGATAGCCTTTGCTCGACAGCGTAAGTTAAGTGCGTGCATCACATGCCAGTCAAATCAGCGATGCAATCTGCCAGGACTCGGAGGATTATAAAGGCATTATTGAACGTGGATCATTTCCGATCGAACGGTAAAGGAGGTAGAGTGTAATTGAAGTGTCCTGGTGTTCGACATCGATGAAAAATTAGTTGATAATTCTATAGGAACTGCATTAAAAATGCCGTTTTCCGAACCCTTTTGAAATGGCTCCAAAGATTAAGCATTGTGCACAAATCTCGATTCCGTCCTGATAGGACCAATCATCTCCCGTTTCCCCCGCCCTTGCATTCCGGGGCTGCTCCGTGCTCACCTCGCTTCACCCTGCACACGACTGCATCGTCGCGAGGAGACGGGAGACGCGCTGGCGGCGGGCGAGGGACACGACACGACACGTCGCGCCACGCCGCGTCGTGTGGTCCCTCCCGCCACCAAGGTCACGCGCGGCACGAGCGTCCGTCCCCGCGGCCAACGCTCGCGCATGCGCGTCAGCCGCCTCTCCACTCGCGCACGTGTCTGCCCGCGGCTCGCTGCGCCGAGCCACGGGACACTGCTATGGTCCACTCACGGTTACTTCACACATTCCTGAAGCCTTGCCGAAGTTCCGCTTACAGAGCATTCCTCCGCCTCATATAAACAAAGCTTAACCGAGTCTAAGAAAATTACACCAAAGGGACCACGCACCAAACTCGAGCGCACTCAGTGTAATAATATTTGGCGTAAGACCTATTTCTTACTAGATATTACGAACACAGCTGTTTTTTCCGTTAACTTATANCGAACACAGCTGTTTTTTCCGTTAACTTATACTTGCATTAATTATAATTAAATGTTATAATTTTAAAATAAAATACAAGTATAAGTTCTGTTTAACCAAAAATAGCATACTTTTGTATTAAAAAAAGTATAAAACGTTTGTGATACATGGCATATTTAGGAAATAACCAAATACGTCATCCATGGGGTGATTTTTCAATGGTTATATTCAAAATGTGAAGAAACCGCGAACAGACTGTACGCGGCCATTACTCGACTAAGTAAGGATTTTGAAAAAAATATCGACATCGAAATTACTACATTATTTCAACGATATATTGATATAAACCGTCGATGTATTTCAACAATATTTTATCGTAATAAATATATTTTTCTTGGTATAGGAAATTTAAAAAAAAAAAATTTTTATAACCTTAGAATTTCATACAAAAAATGAATTAAGAACTTACTATGTTGCTGGCAACAAGCACCAACAACAGGCTCCGCGTCTTTCTGCAACGCCACGTGTCCTAAATACATAATATTCCAAGTAATTGTATTGTCACGTTGTTTAATACGTAAAATGTCGGATCCCGATGTACCGGAAATCGATATATTTATTTCAATATATCGTTTCGTAAAACGATATTTTCTAATAATAACCAATATAACGGAGAGAAGTTTTGTACAGCGCTTAACAGTTGTGGTCTTCAGCAGCGATGGGGGTGGAGTGAGGCGAAGAAGGGAGCAACGCCACAATGCAATGATGAGGAAACGGGAGTGCCCCGAGGAAACCCGTCCGCCAATGAGAACGTCCGTCACGTTTTCCACGTGCAGAAATTGGAAGTGACGTCGCCAGAAAATAAACCCCGTTCGCCGTGCTTGAAGGCGAGTCGTCTGACACTTGTGTCACTGCGGTTTCTTATATGGAGAAGAAAGCGTTATGGCATGAGTGCAGTAATCATCTTGCGACTCCCTCCAATCAACGGTATTAGTTGTCGTTAGTTCTGTCAAAGACACGTTCCTTGGAAAAACAGCCAACACACTGTCTGAATTAATACTTCGTGACTGCACTGCCTCTGGCCGAGTTTTGATGCGAAATGGGTACGCTTAATGATATATTGTACAGCGTCCTACCGGCAGGACAAAGCAGCCGACCGGTAGGACGTTTTTATACGGCAAACACAAGTACTTCCTGTACAGATAGCCGGAATGAAGTATGCGCCACTGTGAAGCGCAGGGAATTCTCTTTCAGCGCATTTAANACTTGCATTAATTATAATTAAATGTTATAATTTTAAAATAAAATACAAGTATAAGTTCTGTTTAACCAAAAATAGCGTACTTTTGTATTAAAAAAAGTATAAAACGTTTGTGATACATGGCATATTTAGGAAATAACCAAATACGTCATCCATGGGGTGATTTTTCAATGGTTATATTCAAAATGTGAAGAAACCGCGAACTGACTGTACGCGGCCATTACTCGACTAAGTAAGGATTTTGAAAAAAATATCGACATCGAAATTACTACATTATTTCAACGATATATTGATATAAACCGTCGATGTATTTCAACAATATTTTATCGTAATCAATATATTTTTCTTGGTATAGGAAATTAAAAAAAAAAATTTTTATAACCTTAGAATTTCATACAAAAAATGAATTAAGAACTTACTATGTTGCTGGCAACAAGCACCAACAACAGGCTCCGCGTCTTTCTGCAACCACGTGTCCTAAATACATAATATTCCAAGTAATTGTATTGTCACGTTGTTTAATACGTAAAATGTCGGATCCCGATGTACCGGAAATCGATATATTTATTTCAATATATCGTTTCGTAAAACGATATTTTCTAATAATAACCAATATAACGGAGAGAAGTTTTGTACAGCGCTTAACAGTTGTGGTCTTCAGCAGCGATGGGGGTGGAGTGAGGCGAAGAAGGGAGCAACGCCACAATGCAATGATGAGGAAACGGGAGTGCCCCGAGGAAACCCGTCCGCCAATGAGAACGTCCGTCACGTTTTCCACGTGCAGAAATTGGAAGTGACGTCGCCAGAAAATAAACCCCGTTCGCCGTGCTTGAAGGCGAGTCGTCTGACACTTGTGTCACTGCGGTTTCTTATATGGAGAAGAAAGCGTTATGGCATGAGTGCAGTAATCATCTTGCGACTCCCTCCAATCAACGGTATTAGTTGTCGTTAGTTCTGTCAAAGACACGTTCCTTGGAAAAACAGCCAACACACTGTCTGAATTAATACTTCGTGACTACACTGCCTCTGGCCGAGTTTTGATGCGAAATGGGTACGCTTAATGATATATTGTACAGCGTCCTACCGGCAGGACAAAGCAGCCGACCGGTAGGACGTTTTTATACGGCAAACACGACTACTTCCTGTACAGATAGCCGGAATGAAGTATGCGCCACTGTGAAGCGCAGGGAATTCTCTTTCAGCGCATTTAANGTACTTCCTGTACAGATAGCCGGAATGAAGTATGCGCCACTGTGAAGCGCAGGGAATTCTCTTTCAGCGCATTTAAGAATGGTTATGGTACGCCTGTTCGTTCGAAATGGCGCGGGGTTGTGCGGAAGGCGACAGAGTCCACGTTGACGCAACATATGTTGATGCACCCGGCAGTGAAAATGCATGGAGTAAGGCTAATTTCGGTGACCAGTGGCGTGTCGCTAAATGTCACGGTAACGTGAAAGCCACATCTGGCTTCAGTGAAGTGGGACGTTGATCTCATCACAACGAGGGTGCGGGCTTACGACCGTCGTCACGAGGCCGAAGTAACATCTGTGCAGCCTGGGTACATCCAGAAACATACTGATTCTCAAAGTAAGTGAATTCTCTTTGAACGATGCATTTTGGAGTAATATTTATATGCGTATATTTTTTTAAGATTTATGTTTTTCTGTTAAAAAAAACCACTGCCACAATAAATAATCACTGCATTTACATAGAAATAAAATGTAAATGCGAAAAATTATAACTGTTTAAAAAAAATAACTGTTATAAGATTTATTTTTAAATGAATAAAACGCTGTAATCTCTGACAACACACACTTTCTTTGATATTGCTCAAACCAGATTGTAGAAACAAGTGGGCAAAGTTCTATCTATCTGTAGTCAAGCACATGAGGTAACACGTCCCAATGAAAAGACTGCAATATCTCAACCAATACATTTTTAATTTCACAGCACTAAAACAGTGGCATTTCCACACATTTTTTTCAGTGTGAAATATTATTCAATAACTTTTTATTGATGAAAGTGACGTATTTTTGTATTTTCAATCAAACCGTCTGAGTTTAGCGTAACACTTGGTCGCTAAGTTTATATGCAGTTTATAAATAAAGATAATTTATTAAGCTAACCAAAATAAATTGTTCTGCTCACTTTGGTATACTGCAAAACGTAGTAATTATTCATGATAAACAAAAATTTTGAATAATATTTGTTTTAATATTTTAAAACCATTTTAATAAATCATGTTATTGTAATCATTATTGCAAATAATTAGGTACAACTAACATTGTGATAGATTTATACATGATCCCACACTTCAATCGTCTAGTTTTTTGAAAAATTACCTAGGTGTATAATAATAAAAACTGTTTCTTTCAGTCGAGCCAGTATCGAACAGGACAACAATCACGCAAGAAAAGAGAAACCACTCTGNTAATAAAAACTGTTTCTTTCAGTCGAGCCAGTATCGAACAGGACAACAATCACGCAAGAAAAGAGAAACCACTCTGCATCATACATCAGAGGCATTCCACCAGAAGAGCGACTCTACAGGTAAAGCATAATCTTCATTATTACGTGACTCCGACAACTCCTTCACAACCTCATCATCACCGACTTCTTCGTCAGATCAGAGAGTGAAGAAGGAAACTTCGATTGCAGCAGTGAGTACACTTCCATTACAAATACTAGTAGTGAACTACTAGCTCATCAAACTATACTACAAGCTCATCAAACTTCCTGGACTTTTGTAGTAGAGGAAACGATAGATATATTCAAGGATAGCAAGTGCAAACCTCGCTTGCGATGTGCGAGATCTAAGATCATTGTCAGAACTTGATATTTGGTTGCTTTTTTTCCCCCTGCAGAAGAGAGATAACATATATTAGCATGCACCAATGTACATATTCGAGACGGACTAAAAGTAGTCACAAAACATGAGTTTTATAAGGTACTAGCGAACCGGCCCGGCTTCGCCCGGTAAAAATTTAGTTTTTACAGCGATACTTTGAAAGACTAAAATGGTTACTGTGGGTCATCCTTAAAAGATAAACATATGTTTTCACGGACTTTTCTGTAGACCTTTTTAAGAGCTACAATTATGTAGTACATTAATTTGACGTATCTCTTAAGGCCTAAGCCCTAAAAGCGGTCTTTTATGACTTGATTACAAACGGTTCGACATTTCTCTACTATCCTTACATGAAATATAAATGTATTATACACTAAAACCTATCTCAATAAATTCTTTAAATAATGTTGAAAACCGCATCAAAATCCATTAAGTAGTTTAGAAGTACTATGCGAATACAAAGACAGACGCGGATAAGCGACTTTGTTTTATGCTGTTTAGAGATTCGGTTTGTTGTATGCAATGAGTGTCAATGTACTACACCAACGTAGAGATTAATGGTCACCTGTGGAGGGAATATTTCCCCGGCCATCTTTTATAAGTAGATTCGGAATGGGACTGCACATATTCGAAGAAATCATAATGGCTATGGATGGCATTTGCAATGGCAAATGAGACTGCACGTAATGATAAATTATACCAGATAAGACCCCTAGTAACTATGACAACTGCTACATGGCAGAGTATTTTTCCCCCTGGTTATAAAATTACAGTTGATGAATCTATGTTTACTTGGTGTGGAAAAGGAAACTGTGATAAGAACGGCATGCCTGCTGTTATGAAAATAAAAAGAAAATCCATAGAGATTGGATGTGAAGTGAAAACATTAGCTGATAGCTCTTCTAGAATAACGATTGGGAAGGTAAAGAAAGTATGAAAGATAAGAAGTGGCAAAAAGTGTTTGGGGCGGGTACTTCAACTGCTCTTAGAATGACGTAACCATGTCATGGAACGGGAAGTATTGTAGTGGGTGATTCTTGGTTTGGTTCCGTAAACTCTGCTGTTCAACTAAAGAAAAGGGGATTGCATTTTATAGGAATGGTCAAAGCTGCTACAAAAAAATATTTTAATAAAGAATCTCCCAGCAGATGTCCAGTAGCTAGGGGATAATTTGCAGCTGCTGCAGCCACATATGAAAATGTTCCTTTGCCTTGCATTTTCTGGAGAGATATAAAGGTGCATACTTTCATAGGGACATGCAGTTCAACGTTCACCGGGGAACCCACAAAGAAAAAACGAGTTGATGGAGATGGTAAAATATATTTTAAATAAACTGACCTGCCAACACCAGTGGAAGAATATCATATGGGGCCGCCAGCAATCGATGTTAACAAACATGTTAGGCAAGATGGCCTCTCTCTGGAAACTGTTTGGGAAAACACGGAAGTGGCAGCATAGAATGATTGCGTGTATTTGGGGAGTTATTGAAACAAATGCCTTTTCGGCATTCAATTATTTCCGCAAAGATGATTTGTCTAGCTGTGTAGATCACGCGAATTTCACAGAAAACCTGGAAATCCAACTAAAAAGAAATAATTCCACTTAAATTGGTCATTCGCAGCTTCATGTATAGACGCCTAAGAACTCTCCTTGTGATGTTGCACTACCAGGAAGCCACATTCTTCAGACACTCAAGAGACGATGACAGGACAAGCCTACAGAAAAAGTGTGTTTTTGTTCACGAGTGAGACACGTGCAACGGAAAGCAAGCTTCTACTGCACACAGTGTGGTACTTCTGGCAGTTTTGCGCAGCCCTCAAACCAAACGTGACTGCTTCTCTTACCATGCGCCTACAGCATGGAATTCCAATCAGATAAACTTTTTACCGTTTTATCAATCACTTGTACTTTAATTAAGAAGTTCTGTACTATAACTCGTTATTCATAAATATTGTGTGTATGTATTTGTTCTTTTAATTTTATTACGAGTATGTATTTAGTTGTTTCCTTTTTGATATTATATTTTATTATTATTTACAGAAGTGTAATTTAGGATGTTTATTAAACAATGTATTTTATATCTCACTGATTTATTATCCGAAAGAAATAATATGCGCCGCATGCATGTCAGTACTTCCAGAAGGACGACGTCCTACTGGAAGGACAATTATATAGACAGGATGAGAAGTTTTTGCGTCCTGCTGGCAGGACTTTCATAAAGCAACCATGTACAAAAGTCTTTCCGGAGGAGCTTCCGGCAGGACGCGACACTGTACAAGCTTTCGTTAAGCTATAACGTTAGATAATTTGTACACAGCAAAGAAACGAACGTCCACGTTAGTGTACGAACACACCATTTCAGCTATTCTGCGGCAAATTCGCGTGACGATATTGGCGAAGCGAGCAGAAGAATGATATTTTTCTATCCCGACTAAGTCTGCGATTAGACCAATTTTTCGGCGCCCAGCGGCTGTTTCCTTTTGGACTGAAAACCGAGAAAATGACCTGTGAACAATGGGATGAGATACACTGAATCATCGCCGAGCACGCATAGCTAGGAGACCGTCTACAACTGCGGTGTCCCAAGCGCGTCCTATAACAAGGATACGCTAAATGGCCCACGTAAACCTCCGACGTCACGGTGCTGTCCAAATCTTCCTTGTTTTACGACGAGCGGTGTCCAAAATGTAGGCCGAGCCCGACCCCTTACTAACAAGGGACACAAGCAGTCTTGGAACATTAGCACTTTATACATCTTAATAAACGTGCCCACCTGTAATTTGTTTACAATTTTTTTTGTACGTGAGTAGCAACAATTGCGAGGCCATTCTGTTTCAACTGAAGACTTTATATAAGAACTAGGCAGTTGCGCTGCTCTTGAACTATATATTATAACTGAATATATGTACTTGAGTCAGACCTACTGAAGTACACCAGTGTGCGATTATATTGAATTATATGCCAGTGGAATTGTTTTTAGGGCATTATTTTGAAATAAACGCAAATGTAAATATTTTTATTCGTTCAAGAAAAGTAATGCTGGGGTACATTTAAAAACGAAATTTGTTTTAAATGAAAACAAAAATGTAATTTAATTTCATATTAATGTAACCATAGACTTAATTTCATACCACTTACGTTGAAATACTATTAGAATGCTCTACGAAGTGCATCCAAGATTCGGTGAGCTTGTAAAATAAATTACGGAAGCTGACTACGCTGAACGCAAAGCCCGTGAACGGTAAAATATAATTTCACATTCACATTCTCTTTTAGACACCCAGGCTTGAAGTTGGGCAAAAAATGGCGAGGTAGTGTATAACTTTAGTCACAACTTGAGTTTAACATTAGTGTTGTCGTTTTTTACTGCCGGCAGACAGCAGCTCTGGAGCAGACGCTATCTTGGCGCCGCACGGCTCCCCCGACCAACATAAAGAGAGTTCAGATGCCAGGCGCACCTTACTTCCGCCACAAGCTAGCGCCGCCCATCGCACAACGCCACGACTCTCGAAAACCTGACCGCTGATAGCTTCAAGCAGCCTTTTAGTGAGCTCCAAGCCAGCGACCCGGCGACCATTCCGTGATAGCTCATTGGTGTGGCAGGATGGCACTTCTTCACGATGCACGTGGCGATTGATTCATTAGAACCTACTTCCTCATAACGCCTGCACGTGACGGTCGTGTAGGACAGTCCATCCACGACCACTTCCAGCTTTTCTGAAGTCCTGCTGGAGTTCTACTTCTAGGATATTCCTCCGCCTCTTGCAAACAAGCTTAACTAAGTCTGGGAAATTACACTAACGGGACAACGCACCGGATTCGTTGGCACGCAATATATTATTTTGCGTACGAACTATTTCTTACTAGACATTACCAACAAACCTATTTCATCCTTATTTTCATTCATATCAAATACAAATGAAATATTATAATATATAGATAGAATATTAGTAAAATTTCACTTTAACTGGAAATAAGGTACTTGTAAGTTAACACATGCCTGAAACACTTTTAATACGTGGCATATTTAGGAAACAATCAAATACGTCGCCCATAGGGTTATTTTTCAAAGGTTTGATTCAAAAAGTGCGAAGAAACCGCGAATAGACTAAACTAGGAAAATCGCACTTTGTACTACTGAAAAGCATCTTTGTTTACAAATATCGACCTATACCACGTGCAGGAAGATTCACCACTACAAACAAGATACAAATATGTAAATATCCCAAAATTGTAAATAATAAGTACTTATAATAAAGTCGTACGTACATCATAAAATTTTTCGGAAAAGTGACATTTCCTTAGTATTTAAAGTATCCAAAATGACTTTAATTTAATTTAAATCCTTTACTGTTTGTGTCCGTATGTTTAACTGTCTTTTCCGCCAGCAAGGAAAAATCAGTGGATGGGTTTTGATAAAAAAATTTCGCTTTATGGTACGTCTTTGAACGAACTTAATTACTGGGGTATATGCTATAAAGCAATATCAACAGAAAGCTGGAAAGTGAAACAAAACAAGTATTTTTCTTACAAACTTTCTCAATCCTGGATGCATTTTTGATACGAATGTAATTTTTAGATTACGTTACGTTGTTAAATTCTTGTTACATTACATTTTCCATTGCGGGTGATATGTGTATATAATCGCGCTGTTCCGATAATGATGGTAGTACACACGCTGTATAAAATTTTGCTATCAAAAAAAATAGAACGCTGGATTCAAACGAAATTTTAATTATGTGGTGGTAACAATAGTTGCGTAATTTTGCCAACAGTAGAGGGTGGCTTTGAAATTATTGAGGATTATAAGCGAAAAGAGGTCACTGCGGGCATTGTTTATATTATTCTTCACATCATGTGGCAGGCTCAAATATTCTATGTTTCACCATCAACCATCGTGATTTGTCTAATGGATTCCACATTCTTTGTGACGTTTTTGAAACTACCAGATATCTGGCGTGCAGTATACAAAATGTTTCAGAGTGCGCAAATTTTTATGACAATGTGTGTAGTTGTAACATTTTATTTACTTTAATATCGTTTTACCGTGGGTATTTTTTAAATTGTATGCCTAGTTAAACAAATAACTGCTTAAAACTTGTTTATAGAAGGTTAGGAAATATGTGGTTAATTCAATCTTCCCAGCACAAAATGACTAACAAATTAAAATTCTGGGTAAAAGCCACGGGCAAAAATGTTTTATTTATTTTCTGTCAACCTCTCACAGATTTAATTACAAATCTGATTTCAGAGCAAGCGTAGCAGAGAGGAAAAAATGGCATAATATTTGTATGGTAAACACAAACTTTTATTAACAATATACATGTATGTTTCCACACATATAGATCCGCAAGGGAAAAACAGTATAATTCTGGACGGCTGAAGGCAAGAGGAAAAAAAATTGTTTGTTTATTTTCCATCTTTGAAATAATTTTCAGAGACAAATAGTCGGAAATTCCATTCCACATATTTGAAATTGAAATAACGTTGTGAAGCACAACTGCGTAATTAAATCCTTTGCATAGACGTTTGTACTTTATTGGGAGCGGTCTGCAGATATAATGTAATTTATCTGTGATCTACAGCAGGGGTGTGATCACCATGATCACACTTGTTAGCACGTGTTTCTCGTTCTGCGGAGTCGTGTGCGGGACTGTGGCCACACACGCGAGTGCTCAGTGTTTCGTTATGAACAGTTTGAGAGCGAGACGAGTGAAATGTCGTTCTCCAAGCCGTCGTCTACTTACAATAGAAGCGTCAGCTGTGAAATCTGCTTGTTTGGCGTAACTAAACTTAACTGTGAACTGGCGTGCATGTTATACATACGATGGCCTTCAGATGATCTTCGCAGGTTACCATGAAGTCTATAAGAATATAACTCCAGTATGACTCATCTAATAGCTTTGTTAAATATTAATATTTCCGGAAACATTCTGAAAATAAATTTACCGTTAGGTACAAGATAAATAAAACCAAGGAAAAACGCGTTAAACTAAATATAATTTTTTACCTTCAAAAATGTATATTAATGACAAGATGTACATACTAATTTCTAGCAGTTGTTAAAATTAATTGACGAGTTCTTCTTGAAATGATGTTTCAACGAATTAGTAGAAACTTAGTTATTAATATACATTTACCATTAAAAACTATTTTAATAGACAGTATAACGTAAAATTATTTTGCCTTTGTGAACGTAAAATATGTCGTAAGGAGTTAGTTTTAAAATATAAAAAAACACGCTATTTTATGGAAAGATACAATATTTAATGGGAAAGTAATAAGTTTTATTTCTGCAACTTCTGATGTATCATTAATATTATTCCATTAAGAAAATCGCTACTATGCATAATCACGTGACATGCCCGATGTTTGAAAGTCAAGCGTTTGAGAAATATGTTGGAAAGCACTAAATCTCTTTGTACCTTATTGATATTTTTCATATGTCCAAGTAGTTTACTAAACTACACAAACACAAGACCTTATAGTAGATATTTGCCGGGTGAATATTATAAAGCTAGTTATACTTGTTCACGCTCACAGAACCCGTTATAAAAGGTCGTATTTGAGACCTTGGCAAACGTGAATAAAAAATAGACTGATATTTATCAGAATGAACTTACTGGAACCTTTAAGAAAAAGCTATATAACCGTGTAGATGCAGAAACAAAATGCTCTAAAGAAGAGAGCTTACGTTGCGCTGAAGAATTTACGGCGCATTTTATAACCGTTTTACAGCCCATTTCATTCCACTCGGTTAATTTCTGGTACGTAAGCACGGAGTTCAGACGCCGCAATGAAACTGTCGGTGTTACGTAGTGTGGACGCAAACTTCAAAGAACTCTCGCCCGCTTTGAGGCCATCATTCCGTGAAGCGGTGTTGAGTGAGTGGGAATAACGTGTAAAAACTTACCGATTCAACGAGAAATGCGGCTGACGTAAAATGTCCACGCCTTTCGATAACAATAAACAAAATTAATTTTGTTATAAACTGAATGCAGGAGGCATCATTTATGTCCACAAATACCGACGGCTGAAATGCAGCAACTTTCTCCCACTCACTATACTACACAACTGGTGTATTTATGAGTGTATTGCATTTAAGTGCACACAAACTTCTTGTAGTCCTACTAGACTACACATATATTTCAAAGTCAACATGGAGAAATTAGGAAAGAGTTTAAACACTTCATTTTTTAAAATCAATAATTGAATAGATGCAGTAATTTTTTTACACATTATATATACATATATATATATACATATATATATTTATTTATACACACACACATATACACTCACTCACACACGTAAGAGAATATTCTAAGGAAATTTGTATGAACAAACAATGTTTTAAACCGAAATTTGTGAAACAGTGTTCTTCAAGATTACTTGATGAAGGAATATCCACAAATTGTTTGTTAGTAACAAACAACTCTAACAGACACTGACTGCATCGAAGCAAGCACCACTTACACATTTAAACACAGCTTACATATTCTTGCTGGTTGCTTCTACGTGAAAGAGATGGTATAGATTATAGCAGTTAACGGTCCTAAAGCAACAGTAGCATGTAGACTTCTGTTGGAATAATTCTTTGCACTAACACATTCTTTTCGAGTGTTATTTCCCCGCTTCGCATCAGACTACAACTTCAAGTGGCAGAGTGACCTTCGAGGCCAAAGATCGTACACTGTAAAAAACATTTATATTAAACTACCTGAACTGCAATGGAATGTTTTATGCTATACAGTATGTAGGATGGGAATAATACAATTTATTTGGTATATAAATGTTTAACGTTGTTACTATACAAAGTTTGGAAGGTTCATACACATTTTATTCTTTCCTGAGCAAATGTAGGAACGCTATCTTGAATGTAGAGGAGAAATCTTTACCATTCGCTTTTTCTCACTGTATGTACTGTATATGCCCAGTGGTAGAAATATTTACCCACAACGCGTCGTGGGTGGTGATAAACTTCCACAACTCGTTCTGTGCAATTATTCCGGCCACTCAGCATTTGAAAATATCCACTACGCGTTGTGGCAATTGCACTTTGCTGAATAGCAGAAACAATATTGCATTACTCTTTGTGGCCACTACAAGTAACCCACAACGTGTTGTGAGTATTCTGGTTGGACACCCAATGAGTTAATCCACGTTTAGGTTAGGTTACATTACGTAAAGTTAGGCTATGCTAGGTTAGGTTACGTTCCAGTGCGTTAGGAAAGGTTACGTTAGGTTAGGTTAAGTTAGTTTCGGTTCGCTTACGTTAGTTTAAAAGTCCACTTTGTTTGGGAAACTACATCCAGCAGAACGCGTTGTGGGTACAGCCAGAATACGCGCATCGCGTTGTGGGTACAGCCAGAATACGCGCATCGCGTTGTGGGTAATTTGTAGTAGCCATAACGCGAAAAGTAATATTGTTTCTTTCTTACATTGAGCAAAGTGAAATTGCCACAACTTGTAATGGGTATTTTAAAATGCTCAGTGGCCGGAACAATTGCACAGTTTATCGTTACCCACGTCACGTTGTGGGCAAAAATTTCGGGCAATAGGCGAATTTGGCGATTGCGAATAACATATGCACAGATGTGGTAAATTACCGAGTAATTTTTTCTTAGTTTGACGGTGATATCGGACTACGACGATTCTAGTTCGAATTCTCAGTAAATGTCGATTTTATATGTAAGTATGTTTACTTTGTAAGTTGTCTCCAGGCTTCAGGCATTAGAGGTGTATTAATTGGTTCAATATAACAAAACCAGGTGTAAATAAACTCACCATAACCATGACATCGTTACTATGGACCTCCAGGATTGGCATGGTTTGTTTACATTTTTTTTTATAAAGTTTCAGTTTAAAATACGTGCAAATCACAATGAAAGTTCTTACAATATACATGTACGTACGTCACTTAACGCTAATCGTACGAAGATGAGATAACACGACAAAATAACATTTTCCACACAGAACGTCCTTTACCAGCTGGTATTTATACACATTACAACAGTGCCAACACAGCGCATTCGCAGCACGCTAGATTTGTTACCAAGATATATGGGTTTTATTGTAAAGGCCCCGCCCGTCCTCGCCGTTGTTTAAGGTTGCAGAGTCCATACATGGTTATTTCCAACATTTCTGAAGCCCTGCTAAAGTTCTACTTTCAAGCTATTCTTCCGCCTCATGCAAACAAAACTTAACCACGTCTGGAAAATTACACCAAATGGACCACGCACCGCATTCGTGCACAAAGAGTTTAACAATATTTTGCATGAGAACTATTTATTTCTAGGCATTGCCGAAACACTTACTTTCTCTATGTTTAAATTCATGTTAATTTTAAATGGAATAATATAATTTATAAATAAATACCATTGAAATTCAATTCCACCAAAAGTAAGACACTTTAATGTTAACAGAAGTATAAACAGCTTTCGATACATTACATATTTAGGAAACAACCAAACACGTCATATGTGGTGTGATCTTTCGAAGGTTTGATTCAAAAAGTGCGAAGACACCGCGAATAGACTATAAGAACTTATTATGCACGTAATCTATTAATGGTCTTCGATACCCCACAAACTAAGGAAGTTAATACGCACAATCAACTTTTGCATTATTCTGGTGAAGTGCAAAGGCATTTAGTAAAAATTTGTTTTTAATTTGTACTCATGTGTTTTTCTTGCCCCATGCAACTTAAAATATTTGATCGCTTCGATGTGTAGCGATGCAAATGGTTACTCGTTGTTACTACGATATTTATGAAATATCTGGCGAAATGTCGATGTGCGTTCTTTATTTAACGACCGACAACAGTAAATGTCTATTAAAACGCGTAATGTAATAAAATACATAAAAAAANTGTGCGTTCTTTATTTAACGACCGACAACAGTAAATGTCTATTAAAACGCGTAATGTAATAAAATACATAAAAAAAATGTTTTATAGTACTACTCAACTTCTCGTAGATAGCAAAGTAAATTAAAAGGAAACCAGCTAATTAATTGCAAAAAAATACTATTGTGGATATGCGTCATTGCAGAGTTCATAATACNTGTGCGTTCTTTATTTAACGACCGACAACAGTAAATGTCTATTAAAACGCGTAATGTAATAAAATACATAAAAAAATGTTTTATAGTACTACTCAACTTCTCGTAGATAGCAAAGTCAATTAAAAGGAAACCAGCTAATTAATTGCAAAAAAATACTATTGTGGATATGCGTCATTGCAGAGTTCATAATACTNAATTAAAAGGAAACCAGCTAATTAATTGCAAAAAAATACTATTGTGGATATGCGTCATTGCAGAGTTCATAATACTTTTTTTATTTAATTACTTGCCTTCACTGCAATAATCATTCAGAGATCACGAAAACAGATGTACAGAGAATCAGAAGGGGCGAATGAATCGTCTATGGTTTCTATCAAGAGGTTCATTACACGTAGGAATTTTCTACTTGTGCTCCGCGGCGGATTGACTGCTAATTGCTTAGCACTCTTCTGCAGATAATTACTATGATGATAAATATAATAATAATCTTTATTTCTTGTGGCGAAACAAAGACATTACCGCCTTCACAAAAGTTTAACTACATATCCTCAAAAACGTATTTTAAACTTAAAGCCGCACTTAAAATAATAAAATTAAATTTAAAAAATTAAACGTTTTATTAATTAATTTCTTGTTTACCGCGTATATCAATAGGGAGACTTAACTNAAATTAAATTTAAAAAATTAAACGTTTTATTAATTAATTTCTTGTTTACCGCGTATATCAATAGGGAGACTTAACTCTACCATCAATAAGTTAAACTACAGAATAAGTAAATATAATCACTAGTAGAATGATTATACCGATTTTGGGAGAAGCGGCTGGGGGCACGGAATTTCGGAGCTGTTCATGCTCTGTCATTTTGGTCGACCGGCAGCCATCATGTCCGTCATGGTGGATGCCGGTGACATTGACTTTTGACCTTAACCCCAGTGACCTTTGAACTTGGCCTTTACCCCATGCCCGTAACCTTGGATGACCTTTAAACCAAAAATCCCAAACAATTGCAGAATAATTATAAAATCACAAAAACTTTATAAAAAAATAATAAAAAATTATTATTAAAAATATTCAAAGATTATATGTAGAAGTACCAGGGCTCGATGACAGATGGNAAATTAAATTTAAAAAATTAAACGTTTTATTAATTAATTTCTTGTTTACCGCGTATATCAATAGGGAGACTTAACTGTACCATCAATAAGTTAAACTACAGAATAAGTAAATATAATCACTAGTAGAATGATTATACCGATTTTGGGAGAAGCGGCTGGGGGCACGGAATTTCGGAGCTGTTCATGCTCTGTCATTTTGGTCGACCGGCAGCCATCATGTCAGTCATGGTGGATGCCGGTGACATTGACTTTTGACCTTAACCCCAGTGACCTTTGAACTTGGCCTTTACCCCATGCCCGTAACCTTGGATGACCTTTAAACCAAAAATCCCAAACAATTGCAGAATAATTATAAAATCACAAAAACTTTATAAAAAATAATAAAAAATTATTATTAAAAATATTCAAAGATTATATGTAGAAGTACCAGGGCTCGATGACAGATGGANAAAAAATAATAAAAAATTATTATTAAAAATATTCAAAGATTATATGTAGAAGTACCAGGGCTCGATGACAGATGGATCGGCTAATGCCCCAGCACGACCATCCCTCAGTCAGCCAGTGTCCATCTCGTCAGACATGTTAGAGGTTGATGGCTTTGAACTTAAAACTTGACCTTGGATGACCTTGAAGCCAAAAAAATTTCTAAAAAAAATCCCAAAAAAAACCTCGACACTTGGCCCAATGACAAATTACCCAAGACCNTGAAGCCAAAAAAATTTCTAAAAAAAATCCCAAAAAAAACCTCGACACTTGGCCCAATGACAAATTACCCAAGACCCAAGACCCAAGACCCAAGACCCAAGCCCCAAGCCCCAAGCCCCAAGCTCCATGACCCAATGACCCATGACCCAATGACCCATAAACCAAAAAATCTTAAAAATTAAAAACTTCCAATAACTTGTAAAAAAAATAAAAAAGTTATTATTAATAAATTTATTTTAAAAAAAAATTCCAGAGATTTTCCCAGCACTACTTCCATCAGACGACTGAACCTCGCCAATGTTTCTCATTGGTTAACTAGTCGACAGGCCTCCACCCCCTCACCTTTGTTCATTCTGTCGAATGCACTCCACCCACCATATTAATTTTTTTGTTTGTCATTTGTTTAATTTTTCATCACCTAGGTCATCCTAGTGAGTTAATTATCGATTTCGTCACCAGAGGAGCTGTCGATTTGGCCACCATGTTGGTGGTTTTTGACCTTTCCTTTGACCCCAATTACATAGAACTCGAAAAATCGAGAAAAATCACAGACAATACAATTGACCATTACTAGCTGGTCACGTTGCGAAACAATCCAGAAAAATATTTCCCTCGTGTCATTCGTTCGTCATATAGAACTCAATCGATTTTAAACGACACGAGTAACGCACAATACTTCAAATCGGACTATAGCCCTGCTACTGTATGCACTCACATGAATTTGATCTAAAACTTACTCTCGCAATCAACTGTTTACACCACTGAATTAATAAGTATTTTAGAGAAGCAGAATGGCCTGTATAAGAAATTAAAAACACATTACTATATATGTATAAATTTTATTTATTTACATACAATATACATTCTATATTTCTAATAATTTTTTACATTCCATGTTTTCATTATTCAGTGGTTTGCAGATAATAGTTAGTAGCTAACAGTCTCATTATTTTCGGTGAGGGAAATAAAAAAAAGGCCATCTAGTGTAAAATTATAACGAGTTTTGAAATTTTTTTTTATGTAAGCTTTTTTAAGACACTGTTACTGCTGAATACAGAGTATCACGGCAGTCACCATACTTTTATGTGTGACTTNAGCCATCTAGTGTAAAATTATAACGAGTTTTGAAATTTTTTTTAATGTAAGCTTTTTTAAGACACTGTTACTGCTGAATACAGAGTATCACGGCAGTCACCATACTTTTATGTGTGACTTGCATATCTCTAAATTAAGTATTGCTTTACAGAAATTTTAAAAACTATTTTGTTGCATTATTATTTTCCTTGGTTTTACCAAAGTTGCTTTAATATTATAGACAACATCTTTTTATTTATTCGTGCCATACACTTTTGAGGGTTTTATTTGATTATTGTAATATGAAAATAATTTTTCTTAAAAATATGTTACTTGCCTTAAATTGGTTCACTGTTATACATTTTTCCAAAGACCCCCAATGTCCAGAGCTAGATTACAGACTAAACGGGGCCGCGGTGATATAGTGGTTAGACTATCTGCCTTCCCACCAAGGCGAATCGTGTTCGATTCCCGGCGGGGTCGCTCCCGGAGTTTTGCACGTGGGAATCGTGCCAGACGAAGCCACTAGTCTGCGGGTTTTCTCAAGGATCTTCCGTTTCCCCCCGTTCTAGAATTCCGGCGCTGCTCCATACTCCCCTTGCCTCAACCTCATCGGCTCTCAAGACCTCGATGTTAACAGGCTCCTAAATCTCTTCACTCACTCTTACACTGCCCTAACTGTAGCAATGTCGCTACGAAGTGAGGGCTAAACGTCTCGTCGAGAGCTATGTCTATAGAGACTGAGCAACTTGCTCAGAGAAGCAGGAACGGGCGAGGAATCGACCTTAACCCCAGTAAGGATCCGTTCCACCATTCGCCTGGAATTACTTCGAGAAACGATGGGGCACCGAAGTCCGAATTGCAGGGCCGGGATTCGAACCCAGGTCCTTCCCGCGTGTAGGAGAAATAGCAGACGTTGCCGTTGCACGGCAGATCTTCACGGGGCTCTTACCACTATCGGCGCTGATGACTTCACCCCAAATTTCACTTCTTCTGATTCGTTGCCATCGTAAGAATCCTCCCTAGTAGTCAGACGTATCTCATTGTAAGCAGCTGTGTCTTATTCTACTTTTAAAAACCTATGGAATATTTCAATGTAAATCTTTTTCCAGGACAGAAATGAAAGTCGGTATTTTCTTGGCCATTCATAAATTCATTTATTGAAACACAAATGTGGTAATTCAAGAGTGTCAAATTTAGCAAAAATCGCCCTCGGTTCACGATATTTATTCTTCTATGAAACAGTGGTTGAAAACTATAGCGCCAGTGCTGTATCTCTTTATGAATAGATTGCTGTAGTAAAACCCTATAGTTACTGCTCATAATTCTGAGGAAATAGAAAACACACTAAGCTTATTTATGCTGTTTTCCGTCGCAGTCACAATGCATTCGTATGGCCGGATGTGACGGAGGCATTTAATATTGTGTACAGGGATTCTCTTTAACTTTATATGTGCTACTCAGGGTTTATATTAGAATATACACACACGCAGACAAATATATTTTTTTAAAGTCAGATTTCAAATGTGTTTGGTTGATAATGAACCTAGTACGCACAAGTTATCACGCGTCTTTCTGCCGAGCAGGCATCTCATAGTGAAATAACTATCGAAGTTGCAGTAACTGCACAAAACTTGTTTACGCAACGCTGTGGTCCTAATGCCCAAATGTGGTTATCATAGAGTGTGCTTACTTTATTCGCACACTTTCAGCGTGTTGTAACGTTGTGGTAATTTTTTTTTTTTTAGAGCACATGGCTTCCACGTGATATTGTATAGCAACGTGCTGGGTTTTTTACGTGCCGCATATTACACGGACTGTTTTATATTTCGATTGATCATTTCGTGACGCAAGGCCTTGAACGTTACCAAACAATGCGCAGAGAAAACGCTAGGGACGAAGAATGACTGCGGTTAGGCGGTAGAGCAGTGCCGAACTATTATCGTGCGAAATTGAGAACTTCTGCAAGGGTTAATTTAAAGAAAGGGATGAAACACCCGTTTTTGGTTTGAATGCTTCGAGTTTAAAATTTCTGAACATTTGCCATTCCTGTGGCCATTAAGAGGCCTGCCTGCCTGCCTGCCTGCGTGTTTTTTTTTTTTTTTNGCGCGGGAGCTATAAGGACTAAACTGGAACGCACCATAAGAGTGCCATCGCCTCTACACGCAGGGTTCTGAACTGGCGTGCGGTGTTCTCGTAGTGCTGCGTGTGCCTATGGGACTTTCAGCGGCGACCCTATCATTTTACTGATGAAAAATCTGTAGCAAAGTTCAATACTGCCTCCTATCGTAGTTTGACTTGTGTCCGGATAGTATGTTTTAAGATACGGCAGTCCGAAAAGCAGTTTTGAAAAATGTTGGAGGACTCCAGAATAATATTTACAGCTTGCGTGATAACTTTAAAGTACCATTCCTTCCACGCCTGAAGTATGATGTCTTTTCGTAGGCAAACATACTGACGGCGCGTTTAATATTTTCGTCAAAAAAATCAGGATTTCCAACACACTGCAAAGCAGTTCAACCACCAGGCCAACGCGACAGTACAAAATAGTCGGCAATGCTGACTAAAATGTGCTTTTTTCGTGGGTAACTTACGAGGAGTGGGATATTGGTTTTAGAGAAAATATCTAGAATTCTTGAAAAAATGTTTGAATACCAAATAACTATTTTGACATTAGGCGTTTATTTCATGGCTTCTTGAAAACGTTTCAAGATAAGATAAATAATTTAATAAACTACCATAGAAAAAATAATTGAAAGTGTTATTCCTGTTTGTCCTTTTCAAAACTTTTGCGTTTTTTTTTTTTTTGCTTACTTGAAATATTAAATTTAGGAACATTTCCTACACGAATTGATAAGAGTATTTTAAACAACATCGGGGTGATGTGAATGCAAGAATTTGCATACAAAAACAGTAAACTACGAGATGGAGAGCACACATACACGCACACACACAGTGACCGCCAGCTTAGTTGGCTGATGGCGAGCGACCTCAGTGCCCTATTACTTCTGCGTAGTAATATTAATATTTCGAGTTAGCGTGACTGTTGAACTTGGGACTGATGTTTTAATTTACGGGTATTCCAATTGTTTGTGCCGATGCTCGAATTCTTGGAATGCTACTCTCCCCTCAGCAGAAGCCATCCGCAAACTAAGGTGTCGTTCACTTTTATATTAAGGGCTGCCAGCTGCAAAATGTAAACAGGAAATCCCTAAGGAAATTTCGCCTCAGTGCGTTAACTTTAAAGGTAGCCGTGTCAAACAAAATGTATTCGTCACGAATATTTTAGAAGTTCCCTACAGCGTAGATGTATCCATAACATGTATAGTCTGTGTGCATGGAAATCTTAAAATTTATGTTTTACAAAAATGTACAAACTGCTGATCTGTATTGAAAATAAACTCTTCTAGGGATCTTCTAAAAAATTCGCGAAGAATGAATTTTGTTTGAAACGCCTATCTTTAAAATTAACGCGATGAGGCGAAATTTCCTTAACTNAAAATTCGCGAAGAATGAATTTTGTTTGAAACGCCTATCTTTAAAATTAACGCGATGAGGCGAAATTTCCTTAACTAGGGATTTCCTATTTACATTTCGCAGCTGCCAGCCGGTAGGCGCGTGATCTTCTAAGGTCTTCGTGAATGCCGATATTCTTTGGTGCGCGACGGAAGACTTATAAAAGTGTTCCTGGAGGAGCAGCATTTATCAAGCAATTGCCCGATTTTAAGGACAGACAGAATGCAGTCTCCAAGACTTAGACGCGCGGAAGCGTCGACGACCACCTAGGCACGCGAATATTTTCCCATTGCCTCTTCGCGCAAGGCACCCACGTTGGCATCAAGTCTTTCCGTCGACCACCGAGCGAGGTGGGGCAGGGATAAGCCTCCGGACTCGCGTTCGGGAGGATCTGGGCTCGATTCTGACCTGTGGCCTTCCTGTAATCGGTTCTCCATAGTTTCCCGAAATCACTCCAGAGGTGAATGCGGGATTACTACGATAATAAATTAATATTTCACCTCTGGACCCCGTTTAGTATTTCCTATCCGGTTTTTTTTTCCATTATCATTTGCCTTAAACTTCCTCAGTTCGGCCACCTTCCCCACTGGGCATAGCGCTTCACGCCCCACAGGGCATATTCTCCTGGATAGGAGAGAAAACCCAAACGCCATATTTGCGAATTCTCGACCATTACCAGCACGAGTCCAATCTCGTCTGTCCTTGCCTCGGGTGCACGAGTAACGAGAGTCTGCAGGCGTCCCCGCCAAATCCCCGCACTCGCTGGTCAAATCTGCGGTGCGTTCTTTAATACAGAACACAGCTGGTACCTTTGCCGTTTCTGCTCCTCTTCGAGTAACGTGCTCCATCTATAATTATTTCGCTGTTTACGACACGTAAAACCATAAACACCTAGCTACCTTTTCGTTATGGCTGTTGCCTGGTTTGAAAGCAGTGATAATTTGGACATTCTGGCTGGCCCTACTATTTTATGGCCTAACAATATTGAAATGAATTTGTGTCGCATAACCAATGAGACTGTGTACCGGAAATTATACACCACAAAAAGTCGAAAACTAGTCTGTGTCACTTTAATCTTTTATGTCATTGTGCCATAAAAATATTCACTTAGAAATAAACGAGAAAACGAAAACTAGAGCGTTCGTACGTGAAATACTTCTTAGCAGCAAGCAATTGAAGGGCGCAGAATAAAAAAGATGAATGTCCATATTTGCTAAATTTGTTAAGTACTGACATTTATACGTAGCTTGCTCAATAATGGCTAATGCTAAGCATGTTGTTTGAATGTAAAGCACAGTGCACCCCCCTTAAGTAGCACTTTACTTATGCACACAACACGACGCTCGTATACCATACACTGTCTCTTATTGAAATATTTTACACCGACCTATACTAATTCAATTGAAACTATAAAGTCCTCCCCTGGAAGTGTTACTTCCGAGGTCTATCGTATCTTTAACCGCTATGCTATGGCATGCCAACAGTACTGACAAGTCTCTATCAGATGACACCATAACCTCGTTTCCTGTAAAACAAATGGACAATCATGCAATGTAATAATATTTGAATTGGTGGCCTAGGTAAGACAACAGGTTTTGTTCAACCGCCAAACCACCAACGTAAGGTGTTTTATTTTATTTTTTTTTTTTTCGCTCGTTGCGAAAATGTGAAACACGGGTGTTACCCACCGCTCCACAGTGCGCCTTGCAAGGTCACCGGTGAAGGTATGTGCTGCCGCCCCACCCATGGGCGCAACTCACAAAAAAAAAAACTTTCTGGCCGGATTTACACGGCCGCGAGTGATAGATCCGCGGAAAAGCGGTTCCGATTACCATCGGCGCGGACTGGAACGCACGAGCGCCGCGCTTATTGGGCCTCGCTCCGCACGCCCACGGCCTCGCTGCAAATCAGCTGATCGGCACAGGCATGCGAGGGACTCGAACCCGCGGCTGCTTCTAGAAGCCCAGACACGCCCCGGCAGGGCCCGCGACGGAACGAGGTAAGGTGGAGTCATGCGCGTGTTCCCCTCCTTAGCATTCCCCTCCGTGACGTCGGCAGAAGGGGGGGGGGG
>NQII01001066.1:434174-448331 GCA_002778355.1 Clitarchus hookeri | reverse complement strand
CCCCCCCCCTTCCTTCCGCTTCGGTGGTGGCTAGGAGCATAATCACCCTGTGCAACCTCGTTGCGTCAAATGCACGTGTAGTGGAATAAGCGTGATAACAAACAATAACAATAAATTGCCTGAGAAATTTCCGCCAAACACACAGTGTGTATCTGAACTTCGTGCAGAGAACGTAGCCACAGCATCTGTGGGCCTAAACAGCCAGAAACTCCTAGTAACATAATGTCCGGAAAAGCAATATTATATTACTAATGCGACGTTGAAGTAAGGTGCAACAATGCCGGGAGTTGGAAATAATACATACGAATAAACGTAATTATTACATTTTCTAAACAAAGGTATCGTTACCCAATACAAAAAGAAAAGTAGTGTAGTACATTCTGCAGAACTACAATAAATTAGTACCTCATGTCCGCTTGCGCCTAACTTCAACGTCACTTTATACAAGATTGCTTTCCCGGACATTTTGTTACTAGGATTTTCTGGTTATTTAGGCCCATAAATGCTGTGGCTTCATTTTCTGCACGAAGTCCAGATACATTCTGTATATACGGTACTTGTGTTGCCTTCTTTAACTGCAAGGTTCATTTCCGCACTCTCGCCGGCGTTGTTTGCCGTGTTAAGAGTGCGGTCTGAACCACTAGCGCATTTGCGTAAATTTCGGAAGTGCGCTGCCATTTGCATGGAACATTACGTGGATAAAAGCGCCTTAATTGCAGTCGGTTGGAGTTGAGCCCGCAGCCACCGAGATGGACGCATGATCACACACACTTGATCACGGAAGAGAGGAGCATAAATAAACAAGGAAATCAGCATGTTCCTCCACGCCTGAGGCAGAGATGAAAATGAGAGGACGGTAACGACAAGCAGAGCCGGGTTACCCACTCCAGAAAGAGAATCGTTACGCCTGGTGAGAAATGAGAGGACGGTAACGACAAGCAGAGCCGGGTTACCCACTCCAGAAAGAGAATCGTTACGCCTGGTGAGAAATAAGAGAAAATACCGTGCATTGTGTCCTTCCTGATATGACGCGTCAGGCATAGACATGACCTCGTGCAAGGCGGTATATTAGTCGTCCGACNATGCCTGGTGAGAAAGAAGAGAAAATACCATGCATTGTGTCCTTCCTGATATGACGCGTCAGGCATAGACATGACCTCGTGCAAGGCGGTATATTAGTCGTCCGACTACTCGTCTCCAACAACGGCGAACCGGGTTCGATCCCTGATAGAATCACCAGGATTTTCGTATGTGGGTAACGTGGTGGACGTTTGCTGTTGGCCGGCGGGTTTTCTCCGGATACTCCCGTTTTCCCCCATCCCCTGGCATTCCGCCACTGCTCCATATTCACGGCCTCAGTTCACTTTCACAAGCGCTCCAGACATCGCTGTTCACGCCGACCGAAACCTCTAAACTCAGCTCGTGCAAGGCGGCTACCTACGTGTAAGAGGTCGCTCAGGAGTCAAGTTCGTATCACCAAGTATCGGGTTCGAACCCCCGAGTACTACTCGACAAACTCAAGTGAAACCCCGGGAAATACATGAAACAAGCTCTTTCAACCCAACCTCTCTCTCTCTCTCTCTCTCTCTCTCTTTCTCTCTCTTTCTCTTTTGTCGATTCCCAGCGGAATCACTCCCGGATTTTCGCGTGGGAATCGTGCCGGACGACGCCGCTGGTCGACGGGTTTCCAGGGGATACTCAGTTCCCCACCCCCTTTTTTTTCGTGCCGCCCAAACCACTTCACTCACTCACTCATTTGTCGATGCAACAGCTTCAAGGTCGTGCAGACAGCTTGGACGAAACATGCATAAGTGGAACACATGCAAACTGAAGAATGTTCTAACTACCTGCTGTCATTAATAACAGTGAACACGAAACAGCGAAATCGCACCTAGTAGACATGCCAGCGGAATTTAGGAAATTATGTAAAGTTAGAACAAATATGTTACAACTGTAGTTGTTTTGTCAACGTCCTGTCGTTTTTCTTGGCGAAATAGCTCTGCAATGGCGTCTGTCTGAAGCAATTCTTCTATTATTGTTTTTATTGGGTGGCAAAACTGCCTCCTTCCCTTAGCACCCAGCAGCTACAGTGGACTCATCATGCCCACAATGCATTGCTCTTTTCTTGTCAGAACTAAACAATTAGGCAGTAATATAACTGTACTTAAGTCCGTGCGTTAGTTTTCAAAATAACTAGTTCTTCGATATGAAATTATTAGCTGTATTTTGAAGGAGACGATATGTAACATAATTCAGGATAGATGCGAATATTAAATAATGTGTGTACGCATGAGCGATTAGGATAATTTATTCGAACCTCAGTCACGATATCTGGTGTGGAAATAACTATAGGCTGTTCACGGTAAACTGAGCGCTTTTGAAAAACCTGCTTACAATATACTTCTCGGATTACATTGTATCCGTCCACCATATGCAAATGTAACATTATCATGGGCCTAATCGCTTTATTCATGCGTCGGTCACGTGAAACTATGAAATTATTTGAAACGTAAATGCTTTACAAATCTGCTTATTCTTACAATTAAAAACATTTAAAACAAACAGCAAGACAGTGAAATCATTTCAGTATCGATAAATGTGTACCAAACACTTTTTACTCAACGTTGAGGCATAGAAGTACTTTCCCTCCATCGTGGCCAATTTTACTGGGCACATGCAGGACATCGTACCCGTTTAAATACACGCATATATGGGCAGTGATATTTTTCAAATGTTGATTTACTAAGTGCTCGCTTTACCGTCAATAGCCATTAATTTATTACGCTGCAACGCTACTGGCTTAAAATATCCCTTGCTCTGCTTACGACTCTTTACTCCGCGGTGTCCGGGACGTAAAAAACAAAACCCTTACTCGGAACGTTCGAAGCTCGTGTCACGCACGAAAACGCGCGTGTTTGCGCAAGAAGAGTGTGTGTGTTCCCCGAAACGACCTGCTACAACGCGAACGAAGCTGCACGGAGAGAACACCACTTACTTAACACCACACACGCGACCCGCACTCCAGAGCGCAGCATGCGTGCGGCCTCTACGCGCACTCGCGCCCACGTAACGACGCCGAACGTAAACACGGGACGGAGCAGGGCGCCGCTCGAAGACAGCGTCCCCTTGTGCAAGCGACTAACACGAGCGCCGCCTAAAGTCTCTCCTTGTGTAAACACGTCGAACAGCAAAGCCTAATAACACGTACTCTCCTGCCTCTACTGTTATTGACCAGGCCCCCCTCCCCCATTTAAACGAGCTGCACGCGCAACATTACAATTACAAACCGGTAGAATGTTACTAACACCGCCAGAGAAAAANCCCCATTTAAACGAGCTGCACGCGCAACATTACAATTACAAACCGGTAGAATGTTACTAACACCGCCAGAGAAAAATGTAATTACTGTTCACTGGCGTTGCTTCAAATAAAGTAAAGCGATCTGGTATGTTTGAGTTTGTTTTAACCGAACAAACTATCTCGTAAAGGATGCACATGGTAAATTGAGCACTTTTGAATGACCTGCTTAAGATCTACTTGTATGCACATTGTGTATTATTCCGCCATGTTTAAAATTAAAGTCGCGATGAGTCTCATCACTTTATTCATGCGTCGGTAAAGTAAAACCGTGAAATTATTATAAAAGTAATAAGTTTATAAATTTGCTAATTCGTGGACTTGTACGCCTTAAAAAAAAAAAAAAATTCGAAATCTGTTATTTCAGTATTCACAAATGTATACCTGATAAATTTAATTCAACGCTAAAGCATGGAACTCGTANATCGAAATCTGTTATTTCAGTATTCACAAATGTATACCTGATAAATTTAATTCAACGCTAAAGCATGGAACTCGTATCCTTCCGCGGTAGCAACTTGACTGGGCATAGGCGCATGCCAGGCAGTGTGCCCGTTAAAGCATATGGAAGTAGGAGGGAGCATTGGGATTTTTCAAAGGTTGATTTCAAAAGTGTTCACTTCACCGTGAACAGCCTATACTATCATTTGTCAAGCACTCAGCATACAGAGCAATGTTTCTTGCGGCATTGCATGCGTGGTATCTTACTTGCCGCTGAACGTGATTTTCCCACTTAAAAAAATACGGCCGCTCATGTGCAGTGCTATGGGCTGGGTTGATATGTTTCTCTCATTTAAGTGGCGCTATTCTCCCTGCAAGTTTCAGCACTACTATCTGACGTCAATCAAATAAAATAGGCGATNCTCTCATTTAAGTGGCGCTATTCTCCCTGCAAGTTTCAGCACTACTATCTGACGTCAATCAAATAAAATAGGCGATGTTATTATGTGATACCTTCCGAACGCGTATTCAACGAGTATTTTGTAAGTTTTGTACAGGATTTTAAAGATGTGGAAAAAAAACAATAAAAACTAATTAGATAGTGTATTATTGCACTGTTAGATGTATGCATTAATAGAATATAACGTAAGAAACATATTAGACCACCTGTGGACAACGTGAACACCAAAATGGTAATGTATACGTTCTCGATCGATTTAGTAAATCGAGACAANTTAGACCACCTGTGGACAACGTGAACACCAAAATGGTAATGTATACGTTCTCGATCGATTTAGTAAATCGAGACAACACACGGTTGTCTAGTAAAACGAAGACAAAATTTACTGTGTCTATGAAAAACACTTGCGTTACTCATTACTTCGTTATCTTTGCAAGATGTGTGAATACACCAAAACTGGTTCGAACGCCAGTGAATAGTAGATTTCCGTAGCTGTACCGGCAGCGCAGTGGCGCCTTCGCGTAACAAGCAGGGGCGTAGGTTCGAGCCAAAGCAAGTCACGTCTGATGGTTTTCTTAACATATACCCATTATTTTTAATAATCTCTAGCTCTTGGTGTCTATTAGGTTATAAACGTGAGGAATATTAAATCAGTCAAGAGGAAATATATTATTTTCGTATCTCTAATCATTCTCTGGATTCTGCAAACTCGTTTGAGTACTTCGTCACATTCACAGCATTTATGGTGGGCTCACTTGGTAAATCCGATCCAGTATTCNTGCAAACTCGTTTGAGTACTTCGTCACATTCACAGCATTTATGGTGGGCTCACTTGGTAAATCCGATCCAGTATTCGAGTTGAATACGTAACAAATAGTAGTAGCAACTGAAACACATTCTCAAAGAAAAGAAATTTGGATGAGAGAAATTTTTTACCGCGAAAAATTTACCAAATGAGATTTAAAAGAATTGCACTAAAACGTAAACGGCTGTTTGCAAAATTAAGAAGAAAAAAAAAGCGACGGTCTTTAACACCACGAGAAAGCTCAATATATGTTCTTTGACAAGTCGCAAAAATTGACTATGCTCAGATACCAAACTATGTTTACTGACCACAATTTGAAGGATTAGACGCTAATTCCGTACGGCCAACAATTCAAAACTTCACCGTAGATCAGAGTGAAACAGCGTCAAGTCCAAGACTTTCAACGGTACAGTAAACAGTGATTTCTATATAAAATTTAAAATTTTGGTCATATAATTTATAATTAATCTTGTATTTACATGTGTTCTACCCATGAATATGGTAAACCATCTCAACCACATGCCANCATATAATTTATAATTAATCTTGTATTTACATGTGTTCTACCCATGAATATGGTAAACCATCTCAACCACATGCCAACCGTTTGACCATTTGAGGATGTAGATTTAAACGACTGTTACATTAATGTTGAAGTTGTTTTCTTTACAGCTACACGAGTGTTGCGTTTCTTAGTGCAAGAGAATCCACTGGCGAACAATGCATTGTACAAGAAACAGCGGATATGTTACTACTCTATACTAATCAATATTTAAAACTTTTCTACACAATTCCGAATCACTTACCAGGTTGTTTTAAATAAATGTTTCAAAACGAATTTCAGTTAAGAAAACATGGTAAAAAACCGCATATATATCTGCTAATGCGACTTGTATTGTTAGTGATTAATACTTCTAATGCTCATAAGTTGGCAGAAGGAATGAGTTTGCTCACTTACACGTAAATGTGCTTAGGCTGCAAAACGACTGTAAACAGCCAATTCAGTAAGATAATCGAAATATCGTGTATTTGAGTGATCGAGATATTAAACTAAAACAGAAAATTATAATAAAATGCGATTTATACATTTCTGATAAGTTTTTTTAGCCTGTTTTCCTTAGAAAGATAGCCTCATGAAATCACAATCGAATGTCTGTCTGGAATGTATATCCCCCCCCCCCTAAACTTTTAAATACATTTCTGATAAGTTTTTTTAGCCTGTTTTCCTTAGAAAGATAGCCTCATGAAATCACAATCGAATGTCTGTCTGGAATGTATATCCCCCCCCCCCTAAACTTTTAAATACATTTCTGATAAGTTTTTTTAGCCTGTTTTCCTAAGAAAGATAGCCTCATGAAATCACAATCGAATGTCTGTCTGGAATGTATATCCCCCCCCCCCTAAACTTTTAAACCCGTGAACATAATTTCACCAAATTTGGTCCACATATAGTACTTCGTAAGGACGTAGACTTTCTTTTTAAATTTTATACCATGCCATGTGCTCTTATTTTCAAAATTGTAGCCATTTTAGTATTTGGGGTGCCATTTAATATATCGGGAACCATTGACCCAATTTAGACTAAATTTCTTATTTTGACAGTTCATCTTGTACATATTTAACTTAGGGAGGTTTTTTGTATTGGTCAATCATTTTAAAGATATCACTAAGTGCATGAAAAAATTAAAATTTTACATCGTATTTCGGAAACTACCCAGTAGATTCCCAAAACATTTCGCAGGTAACTAATACTATGGTAGCGTAGGCCAAATGCCACTTTTAATTTAAAACATTTGACTTTACGACTTATGCCCATTCGCTTGAAAAGCGACAAACATTATGTGTTACACTTATAACTTAACTCTAACGAGTATAAAAAAAAGTTCGCCGTAGTACGCCTGCTCTAATTGCCTGTGTGAACTTGATTTGTGTAGACTTAAGAAATTTGCATGTGTATATTTTCATATATGACAATTAACGTTTTACGTTATTAATTAAATTACTAACTCTGTTATTTGTTCTCGTATTAGAAAAAATGATCCAACATTATTATGCAATATTTCTGTATACTTTTGGAATTGATATCAAACACATAAGGAAAGCCGGGTTGGAGAGGGGGGATAAGACGTGAAAAAAGTTTTTGAAATTGCATTTCATTTGGATATGGATCGTTTTAATGTGACTTTAATTTTGAACGCCTATACATTTCTACTTAAGCACGAAGTTTAGTTTTTAACGCTAAAAACCGCTGTTTTATGACCACGTAAAATAAAATGTATTTATTAACCTTGGAACTCGTTCTTATTGCGTATTTTCGGCTGGTTTAATGTGTGTCGGCAAAGGACTGAGAATAGCAAACTTAGTATTAACTTTTGTTAGTTCGTGCATCAGCTGATACAGGATTTTGTGAATGGCACGTTGTTTGTTTTGAATACTTCAAGATGCCACTCACTGACTGTCAGAATGTGGCATTCTTATATGAAATGAACTATAGCAGTGCCAATGTTCAGGGGCGGGTATGCAACTTTGTGTACTTGGCGATGTACCAGGCTGTGCGCAGTTCTGCGCGCCCAATAACAACGCTCAGTACCACATGGTCTCAGTCTCGGTGGTGCAACGTATCTCCAGATCCTGAGAACTTGTTACGGATACTTGGAGAATGTTCCTTTAGGTGCTCGTGAGGTGATGTTGTTGCAGTAGGATGGGGCACCGTCTCATTTCGCCATTGGTGTTCGCTGGCACCTCGAAGTGCACTCCCTGTACCGGTAGATACATAGGTAGGGGAGGCCCCACAGCATGGCCACCACGCTCACCTGACGTCACACCACCTAACTTCTGGCTGTGAGGCCACATCAAATCGATGGTGTATGCCACGCCACTTGACACGAGGGTTGAGCTCATGACGCGGATACGGAGAGTAGTTTGACACCACCAATGCCACGCCGGTAACCTCTGCAATGTTCGTCGCAACATGCTTCAGCACTGCACTGTTTGTGTGGCCAACGGTGGCCGACACTTTGAACAGACACTGTGAACCCCATACCTTGTGCCCAAATGTGTAAATAAAAAGCAATTTCATTGCTATTNGTAGTTTGCCACCATCAACGCCACGCCGGTAACCTCTGCAATGTTCGTCGCAACATGCTTCAGTGCCGCACTGTCTGTGTGGCCAACGGTGGCCGACACTTTGAACAGACACTGTGAACCCCATACCTTGTGCCCAAATGTGTAAATAAAANTGTGTGGCCAACGGTGGCCGACACTTTGAACAGACACTGTGAACCCCATACCTTGTGCCCAAATGTGTAAATAAAAAGCAATTTCATTGCTATTCTTGTTTCCTATTTCTAGTGGTTGCATACCCGCCCCTGCACATCGCCACTGCCATTGTAAGTTAACTATGGACGATCGACAATTAGTTCCTTGATGAAATATGCTCCATTTGTGCTCGTATACCCCTCTTTGGTGTTTACCAGCATTTTTTCGATTACACCCGGTACAAAAATTTCAAAGCACTTGTTTACTTTGACAGTGTTATAACCTCAAGTCCTATCCATGTCGTTTATTACAATCGTATTGGCAGAAACTCAGCTAAATGTTGGGGCACGGAGACTGGTTTCGCGCAGCTAGCATGCTCGCGCTACCCCACGTCCACTCTACGGCTACGGCTGGTCAGTGCACGTAGTTCCGCACTCTAGCCGTCGTCACAGCACGTAGAGTAGAGTTGAGTTATATGGTTTCGGCGGTCCTTGCCGCGCGAGCCGAGGGGATCCGCGAAACCCTACAAGCGCGGTGTCTGGTTACTAAAGAAACTCGCCGTGCGTACGCGCGCGTCAAAGCCTTTGCGAATTTAATAGTCATTTGGTTGCACGCTAGCTTAACGACTCCGCCCAATGCTCTTGACGTGGCGTTATTATTGGCTTAACGTGGATCGTTTCACACCTCTCCCCTTTCTTTTATAAAGCTATATTTTTTAAATAAAATTTTAGTACGACTCATAGGCTCTACGGCAATATTGAACAGACTTTTCTGTAGTTGTTAATGACTGCAGTTAACATTTTCTCATCTCTAACAAAAATAAGAATAAATAATTTATCAAAGTAGTATGGCAGGGGTGATGTGAATAACACTGGACACTGTATAGTTATATAAATTATTTAACTAATCCTACGATCTATACATTCTTCGCTAGTTTCAAACGAAAACTCATAATAACAAAAATAAGATAGCATACTTTTTTCATTTCAAAATTTNTACATTCTTCGCTAGTTTCAAACGAAAACTCATAATAACAAAAATAAGATAGCATACTTTTTTCATTTCAAAATTTGTCTTGCATGTGTCGATATCATAGATACTGAATGTCTACAAATACCCAGATATTGAAAGTTTACTTTCACAGTCCTCTTTTAGTTCATTTCATAAATTAGTATTTATTAATTACATAACATCTATATAAAGCATGGAAGCATTCCGTTTTGTACAAAATGCAATAATACTTAGCGATTTTATAACATTTAATAAATTAATAACTGCTAATTTATTATTTTTTTCGGTACTGGTTGCAATGAAAATTGTAAGGTCAAAATTGATTTCAGAACATTTTAGCTAAACTCGAATATTCAATCCAAAACTGAACCACACATATTTTCATAATGAATGTTTCTTCTTATATTAAAGGAAGATTTCTGGTAGTATTAATTAAACACAGAATTATAAGTTTGTGAGTTATTTATGATGTACCCGCAGAACAGACTAATTGCGTAGCCCTACGCTGTTTACTTTAAAATGACTTCAGTTCTAATGTTATTTATACACGTGACTTTAAAGACGGTCAAGTGTTGAAATTATTCTCCTTTTATTTCCCTGTCATTTTGCTTGAAATCTGACACTTAACATGTCTGCGATAAAGTTTTTAACTTCTGGCTGTTTTCAAGGTGTGTGCAATTGTATAACTTTAAATAAAACAGCACACAAACCATTAATTAAATATTCAAGAAATTAATTTATGCTATTATGGTGGAAACTAAAATTATTTTGAGCTAAAGCCAAACAGCCAAACAATTAAAAATTTATTTGGCAAAAAAGTATTAAATTTAAGTTTAGCTATAATTATCATCAGTTTTCACTTGTTCTAGGATGTTTAAATGTGGACCATCACCAAACCATGATCTTGCGAAAATTTATAAAAATTTACCATTATCATACCGATGTGTGTGGGCGTATACCATAATCGCCAGATCTTGCTGATACGATCACACATGAAAATGTACCATTCTCATACAGACACATGTGTACCCAGATCTCCCCAGATGGGGTAAGGACGGGAGTCGCAGATTGGTTCTCTTTTTCTCCCGGGGCCTCATTAAATAACGGGGCCAGCGAGAGCGAAAATTAAAAAAGATTTGATGCTGTGTAGCATTTGAGGGTAATTAACGTACACTCAGAATACTGACGCTAATTACTTTATTTGCTAAGACTTATAATAAATGGTATACGTAGAAGTTTAAAAAATGACTGTGGAGTACCATTTTTTTTAAATCGTTGAAGAATTGTTAATTTATTGTGGGAAAGGGCTCAAAGTATCACTAGCATTAACTTTTATAAAAGGGCAGGAATGTATACTTATCGTAAGCTCTCACTCGTATAGGCTGTTTACGGTAAACTGAGTACTTTTGAAAGCCCTGCTTAAGATATACTTGTATGCTCGTTGTGTATTCTTCCGACTTGTGTAAAATTAACATTGGCATGGGCATCATCGCTTTATATNCTACTTGTGTAAAATTAACATTGGCATGGGCATCATCGCTTTATATTCACGCGTAGGTAAAGGGAAGGTGTGATGTTATTAGAAAAGTAAATATATTACAAATCTGCTCATTTTCACTCTTTGCAGCACTAAATAAAACAGAAAGCCAAAAAAATCAATTACGTTATGACAAATGGTTATACCGAACACATTTTTTTGACGTTGAGATATGGAACTACTTTCCGTCCATCGTTACCAACTTTACTGGGCGCATGCCACTCAGTNTACATTCTTCGCTAGTTTCAAACGAAAACTCATAATAACAAAAATAAGATAGCATACTTTTTTCATTTCAAAATTTTTCTTGCATGTGTCGATATCATAGATACTGAATGTCTACAAATACCCAGATATTGAAAGTTTACTTTCACAGTCCTCTTTTAGTTCATTTCATAAATTAGTATTTATTAATTACATAACATCTATATAAAGCATGGAAGCATTCCGTTTTGTACAAAATGCAATAATACTTAGCGATTTTATAACATTTAATAAATTAATAACTGCTAATTTATTATTTTTTTCGGTACTGGTTGCAATGAAAATTGTAAGGTCAAAATTGATTTCAGAACATTTTAGCTAAACTCGAATATTCAATCCAAAACTGAACCACACATATTTTCATAATGAATGTTTCTTCTTATATTAAAGGAAGATTTCTGGTAGTATTAATTAAACACAGAATTATAAGTTTGTGAGTTATTTATGATGTACCCGCAGAACAGACTAATTGCGTAGCCCTACGCTGTTTACTTTAAAATGACTTCAGTTCTAATGTTATTTATACACGTGACTTTAAAGACGGTCAAGTGTTGAAATTATTCTCCTTTTATTTCCCTGTCATTTTGCTTGAAATCTGACACTTAACATGTCTGCGATAAAGTTTTTAACTTCTGGCTGTTTTCAAGGTGTGTGCAATTGTATAACTTTAAATAAAACAGCACACAAACCATTAATTAAATATTCAAGAAATTAATTTATGCTATTATGGTGGAAACTAAAATTCTTTTGAGCTAAAGCCAAACAGCCAAACAATTAAAAATTTATTTGGCAAAAATGTATTAAATTTAAGTTTAGCTATAATTATCATCAGTTTTCACTTGTTCTAGGATGTTTAAATGTGGACCATCACCANGTATTAAATTTAAGTTTAGCTATAATTATCATCAGTTTTCACTTGTTCTAGGATGTTTAAATGTGGACCATCACCAAACCATGATCTTGCGAAAATTTATAAAAATTTACCATTATCATACCGATGTGTGTGGGCGTATACCATAATCGCCAGATCTTGCTGATACGATCACACATGAAAATGTACCATTCTCATACAGACACATGTGTACCCAGATCTCCCCAGATGGGGTAAGGACGGGAGTCGCAGATTGGTTCTCTTTTTCTCCCGGGGCCTCATTAAATAACGGGNGATCTCCCCAGATGGGGTAAGGACGGGAGTCGCAGATTGGTTCTCTTTTTCTCCCGGGGCCTCATTAAATAACGGGGCCAGCGAGAGCGAAAATTAAAAAAGATTTGATGCTGTGTAGCATTTGAGGGTAATTAACGTACACTCAGAATACTGACGCTAATTCCTTTATTTGCTAAGACTTATAATAAATGGTATACGTAGAAGTTTAAAAAATGACTGTGGAGTACCATTTTTTTTAAATCGTTGAAGAATTGTTAATTTATTGTGGGAAAGGGCTCAAAGTATCACTAGCATTAACTTTTATAAAAGGGCAGGAATGTATACTTATCGTAAGCTCTCACTCGTATAGGCTGTTTACGGTAAACTGAGTACTTTTGAAAGCCCTGCTTAAGATATACTTGTATGCTCGTTGTGTATTCTTCCGACTTGTGTAAAATTAACATTGGCATGGGCATCATCGCTTTATATTCANCGACTTGTGTAAAATTAACATTGGCATGGGCATCATCGCTTTATATTCACGCGTAGGTAAAGGGAAGGTGTGATGTTATTAGAAAAGTAAATATATTACAAATCTGCTCATTTTCACTCTTTGCAGCACTAAATAAAACAGAAAGCCAAAAAAATAAATTACGTTATGACAAATGGTTATACCGAACCCATTTTTTTGACGTTGAGATATGGAACTACTTTCCGTCCATCGTTACCAACTTTACTGGGCGCATGCCACTCAGTNCCATTTTTTTGACGTTGAGATATGGAACTACTTTCCGTCCATCGTTACCAACTTTACTGGGCGCATGCCACTCAGTGCGCCCGTTAAAATATATGCAGGTAGGAGCAGTGATTTTTTTCCAAGGTTGACTTCAAAAGTGCTCACTTTATCGCGAACAGTTTTTACAAACATGTATGACTGTTGAAAATTATGGCCGTTTCTTACTGATACAAAAACGTGTGATGATAGCAAACAGCAGATAAATACACAGGGTCGAACGGGCATGGTGTTCTATTAATGTAGCCCTATTATTCTCCGATTGATTGGCTCCGCGAAGCTCTGTGAACGATATTTGAGTCTTGATTGGCTTCTGCATGATGCGAAAGGTTCCCTTATTGGCTGTGATGCCGGCTACCAAGCAGGTTACCAAGCGCTGACTGGCGAATGGCTTTCAAAAATTTTGCTGGTCGTTGACGCCATTTTGCTGGTGTGTGCGTCTAGATTTCACTGTATTAGTGGAAAAAAAACGCTAGGCCTACGATATATTAATTACTTTCCGTTTTTATATAACGCTTTTTAAGGATACGAAAAATGTTAAGATACCTATTTTATAATAAACAAAAGCGTGCGTTGTTGAAATCAATTTCTTGCTCGCCAAGTCTGTGTTTGCCTTTGAGGTCCACTAGTGTCGCTGGGACCCATCTTGACCGCAGCATGTATTTGTCCAGTCTGAGGAATATTACTGTAAACACTCCACGAGCGAAGTGTATTTGCCCGGCTAACCAGGGCCCTCGGCACAGCCACATTCCGTCCCACGTAATGAACGTCCAGCCAGAGGCGGGCGAGTTTAAGGCCCAGCAGTAGCTGTTTGCCCTGCAGATGACACAATAGGCAGTTAGGTTCGTGAGAAAGGAGGATTTTAGGGGAAGAGAAGGGGGGTGGGGAGGGGATCATTGGCGTTCCACGCCTCGGTTCTGATGAATGGCGAACGGTCAACAGGACGGGGCAACTAGCGTGGAACCGGGTTGGAGGAGGACGTCTCTCGGCTGAAATAACTAAAGGCATTGTTTGCTGAAGAGTCTCTCTCGCCAGTTCTACCCACCACACCTTCCCTCCGCCCAACAGCCCAACTCTTCTCGCCCAA
>NQII01001066.1:377490-434066 GCA_002778355.1 Clitarchus hookeri | reverse complement strand
AAACGCGGTAGCAGAAGAGAACTACTCTCTCCCCGATACCCCTTTTCAACGTGCCAACCCGTCACGAGAGAGTCTGCTCGGCGTAGGGAATCAACTTATCGCCCCTCCCCCCCAACTCCTCTCGCGACTAGCGGTGCGCAGTTCCCGCTAGCGAGGGCTCTCCCGCTTTCGTGCCAACTTCCGACTTCCGCTGGCACTGCCCTAGAACCCAAACCCCCTCCACCCATCACGAGCAAATGCGTGGTGGCTCCTGCTGGAGTGTACGCATTCGGAATGAGCCAAAAAAAATATTAAAGAGCACGCTTAAGGGTATTGCCTACGTAACACGCAGCCACGAAGTTTAAATGGGGAATCAATAAGAAATTCTCTCTTGTTTTGTTTGAATGATTCTTGCAATGGGGTAATTGATTGTTTGAACAATTATGGACACACGCCACTGGAAACATGTCGATGTAGTGACAGAAAACTTACTAGGTACAATAAAATAACTGAGATTTAAAAAAAAATATAAATAAAATTAATATAAATGAACGTGCCTGAGTTAGGTGTTGTCGACAAATATGTAATTTTATATCATTCCAAGAAGAAATTAAGCGACAGAACAAATAACAGGACAGCAGAGCACAATGAAATTGCAACTTGCATATAATTCCGAGTAAGAACGAAGTCAGATACAAACAACTATGGAATATGAAGAATATTACAAAAGAACTGGACGGACAACGAAGACAGCACAAACTAACAAAACGGCTGGAACAGATGTAGGTAAATATGGACGGCACGACGGCGTCAATACAGATGATAAATTGCAAGCTCCATTCGACGACCACAGATGCGACGTTTCGGGGACCAAGATCTGTCACTTGTCTTCAAATTTGTTGGAGTTATTACTTGAAGACTACCTAAGTGCACACTCATTTTGTGGTTACTCAGNGAGTTATTACTTGAAGACTACCTAAGTGCACACTCATTTTGTGGTTACTCAGCTACAAGTTGTTTCTTACGCTATGATATACAACATTTTAAAGCGTTTAAATGACACTTCATTTCAATGATTTAGATAAACCTGATGTTGCGGATACACACAAACATCAAACACACACTTTGAAGTGCGCGTTCACACATTCTATAGCTAAATTTTTTTATATACTTTTTAATTTTAAACTTCTCGTTTTATTTTAAATATTTATTTAAGAGTAACGAAGAAGGGAATGGGATTACAAACCCGATAATGAGGGGGTCACAGCGCTTGCAATTCCACATTGATAATTCACTTATATGAGTAGGCCTACGGGCATTGTTACCAAGTGTATTTGGATTCGGCTGTTCTATTATATTTGTTTCTTTTTTAAATGTAATTTTGTTTAACTGATATTGCCACTAAAAGTTCAGCTTGCATTTGAAATTTAGTAAAGCTTTGAAAGAAGCAGTGTCATTCTGAATTACTTCGTTTTTTGAACTGAACTATTTGTGGATCGGCCACAGTTAATGGCAGTAACAAGTTTTCAGTTAGTTGATAATTTTTGTTCCTTTTTGCGAATATATTTTCACATCTATGCTCACCGATAAACCTCCTGAGACCTTACCAAAAACATAACTTTTTCAGTACTTCATTCCCGTTCAGCAGTTTTACAGCCTTGTAACTGGCTTTCGCTTCAATTTCCTTCGCAATAGATGTACGAAAATTACTATAAAACTGAACATATTTACAGTAGCTTGCCTTCCAGGGCGGTTTGCATATGCCTAACTCATGGCTATCTAGATTTGTTCTTTTCTCACGAATGCCGAAAGAATGTTTGATTTTTCCATTAGACCTGCATTTTCTTTCAAAGCACATACTGATATATATATATGATCGGAAATTAAACTCCCAAATTGCGGGAGGTAATTCCTTATGAACATAAAGTCTAAAATATACAGGACACCATATACCTAAACGGAATGGAGATATGTGCTGGAGAATATTGGGTTTTGAAAACGTATTTTTGTCGAATGCCTAGTACAACGCCTACAAAGTCCGCAGCAGAAAGGTGACTTAATCCTTCCCATGTTGCAGAGACACGTGCGTAATGCTGGCCATCCTCGGTCTGTGCGCACTGTTCGGCTTTAGGAAGTGATACGCCAGCACATCAATGACATTCCCTCCACTTGTACATGCTCCTTGGCGTGCCAAATGGGCGTATCCCATTCGACCGTGGTTTGGGCGTTTAATTTTCGAACACATTGTGTGTGGGTATATATATATATATATTTGTATATATAACCTTTTATCTAATTACACGTTCATGACTTTCCTCTGTATCATCCTAATTCGAAGATAGCTACCTTAATATACTTTATGTATAAGCACGGTGACTGATTAAAAAAGACCAGGNGTATCATCCTAATTCGAAGATAGCTACCTTAATATACTTTATGTATAAGCACGGTGACTGATTAAAAAAGACCAGGGAAACAGTCGTTTCACCTCGCGTATGGTATGGTATGGTATGGTATGGTATAGTATGGTATGGTGTGGTATAGTATGGTATGGTGTGGGAACACGTTCCAACAAATCCCGACGATGATTCGAGCTTTTAATTCACAAATAGAGAAACAAGTTGTATTCACCTCCGAATTTCCCTGCTACTTCTTGAGTCAAGTAATTGCTTCTCAGAACGAGCACGAGTTTATTTACTTGGATTTACGCACTTGCTAGAGTCGCTTGGCTTACGGAAGTTCAAGGATGTTCACGGTAAATGAAGCACTTCTGATGTCAACATTTGAAGGAAAAAATATCACATGCTACAGCACATATTAACATGCAGGCTGCCAGTTAAGCTGGTAACGAATTTTTTAAAAATAGTTCTAAGAATCGAAGTTGTATTTTAAGTGGAAGTTCCAAATGTGTGGCTACCGGAAGCACTGTTACTTACACGAACGAGCACGAATTTCCATATTACTAACATTCCTAAAAGTTGCAATGGCGTATGAACAAAGTGAGGTGGTCCAGGACAACGTCAATCTTTCATACGGTGGAAAGATAAAACATTAGAAGAAAAGAAGATCTCGAACAGGGCTTTCCAAAGTGCTAATTAACCGCGAACAGCCTATACTTCGGCTTATTCAATTCACTAATGTTTCTTCTACTGCAGGTTGGGAAGATGAATGTTAAAGGTTTGGCAAACAAAGATCTTCACCACTAGGTAGGCACTAGTGTTGACAATGTACGAGACGTTCTCTCTTTTCTACGTTGAAAACAGGATGATCGAAACAATTATAAATAAAATGTAACATAACTTCGTAACTACGTAAAATATTTCTCTTTTGTATTCACGTTGTTAAAAATTTTAATTTGAAGTTGCCTTTTAGAATACTGCGCACCTAGCAACGGAAATTTCCCGAGTGCCATACACTCCCATAATAAATCACGTTTTGTTCCTAGCCTGAGAAAAATAAAACCTTCAACTTCACTCACTCCCATAACCCCTAGATTTTGAAGTGGATCTAGCATGTGGCGTTAATTGACCTTCCATCGCAAACGGGAACTAAACGCAATCGCCCGTGACTCATCCCGTGATATCAGGAGCTAGGTAGCGTAGCGAGGCGTGGATTATTCTTAGCGGTTCAGGTGCGAACTTCCTGCTCTAAGAGGTCAGCCATCTGACCCACACTCACCACGTAAGTACACCCTTGTCTCCCGCCTAAGGTCAAAGTGAAGCTGATATTCATTATAGATTGTGCCAGCGTTACTATAACACCGATTGTTTACGAGGGTTGAACAACCAGCTCCAGCTATTACAGCTGTTCCCGTCACCTCTTGTTTGTGGGAAGAGCAGCTCCTGTGCTAGTTCCGTGCATGATTATCGTTCATCACGGCGTCTTTTATTAGCCATTGTTTTACACGAGAAGAAATATTCCAGAGCATTCAAAGTTATCTTAGCCTGTTGCAAACTCGTGTTTGAAAGTCTCCATACTTAAAAGGAGTTGCATGGCACTAAACTAAAATTTATAAAAATATAATAGGAAAATTTTTGATTTAAAATATTAATTTTTATATTTTGAGTTACTTGCGGTTCTAGATGGTCCAGTACTGGTGGAGTCTTAGGTACCCTCGTAAAACAATAAAAGGGAAAAAAGTAACAGTAAAAAGTTTGTGAGTACAAAGAAAAGTTTCTCTTCGTCCTAGTGACTTAACAATTAGTGTTATTTTGGTTAATTCGGCACGATTGAGCTCAGAAAAAATATTTGATGTGATTTTGTTACATATTTGGTGAGAGATTTTTATAGCATCTACATTGCTTATATTGTATATGTATAAGTATAAATATATCATATAATATAGATTTTTATCTGTTATGTTGCGTTCAGAAAGCTCTTATCATCAGAAAATCACCAGAATATACTTTCATGGCCTAGGGTAAATTCACCAGTAGTTGACAGTGTACCCGTAGTCGACACTGTGGGTTTTAACACCAAATAATAACGCTTAAGAACATTGAGAACGNGTTTTAACACCAAATAATAAAGCTTAAGAACATTGTTTAGCGATACTCTTATTTGTGGCGGCAAACTTAATGCCTCCTGTATGAGAAACAGTGGTTGCCATGCGGATATTGGCGGGTAAAATGTGATAAGAGTGAACGTTGAATCTGCACTGTTGATCAGTCGTCAAAGTGGTGTGTTCACAACGGTCTGCTGACAAGGAAGGTGAGATTAACTTCGTGTTTATTTGTCCGGAAAACATTGTCCATTGTGAATGCTTTCATTTTATCTTCATATTAGGTTGTTTTGCTCCTAAATTGCACCTTAAGTTCTTTGACTTCATTTGTTATTGAAGGTGTGAGAGGGTGTCGACTACTAGAGCTCATTTCTTAACATTTTGCAGTGGTTGACACCCATGTCGACTACTGAATCCCCCTAATGTTTTCTGTCAGGGCTTATAAACTACCTATTGAGTGGCTAAAATCAAAATTGTTGAAGTGCTCAGATATAGTTATTTCAGGTTAGAATATTTTATTCAATAGTCGACATTACGAATTATAAATACAAACCTAGAGGGAATCTCTAGGCCACTGATATTTGGAGGAGATTCTTTAAATACTAGATATCAGTTTCCACATCCAGTCAGCGTAGCTTTTTGATATACTTTCCTGAGTNGTAGATTTTTGATATACTTTCCTGAGAGTGTTTGTTTTTGTACTGGAGTTTCTAATAGTTTTGTTGGTGTTTTATTGAATAACTAGTCTCTAATCTACATGTATTAGGTACAACCCTCTAAATAAAGAGCCTGTGTATTATGAATAGTTGTGAATTACTTATAATTAATGTACTTAATAAACTCAGTTACCTACCTTGAGGTACAGATTTTGTTTACCAACCCTAAAACTATTTTGTGGGCCAACAATATGCACGTTAGTTTTAACATGACAGTTCCTTTAACAAGAATGAGCTCTAATATTGTAGATAAAATAAATCATATTAAAATAAAACGAGTTATTCAAGTGTTTCTAACGTTTTTCTGAACCCTTTATGCGTTCCAAACACCCATGTCGACTACCGACACATTCGATTTTCGACAGTGTCAACTACTAATGCAAAACATGGATGTTGGAATATGTAGGTTTTCTGATAGTGTTAAACAATTTACACGTTTGAGACAATTAATATAGTAACATAAGAAGCAGATGAACTACTTGCAGATAAACTGCAAGTTGAGAGTTTAACAACAAACGGAAATATGAGTGAAAAACTGAGATTTCGAGCTTAGGATGTCGACTATTGGTGCATTTACCCTAATTCATTTAAAGTCGAACTCTGAGATCGAGGTCACTAAGGCGTCTCCGAACCACGCGGTTCCGAGTTTGAATCCCAAATAAACCTTGCATGTGTGCCATTTGTATAAGTACGCCTGAGATGTGGTTGGTGCCGAATGTAAGCCATTACACCGGCGAGCCTTCCTGCAAATAGCGGAGTTGCCGCGACGTATGCAACAGTATGGACGTGCTTACACTACGCAACTGTACGTGTATGTAGACCTGATTGAAAACTTCCCCGAAAACAAAACACAACTGTTGTCGTTATGGACGCGTGTCTGCCAATATTTGTATAGGCTGTTCACGGTAACGTGAGGACTTTCGAGGCAGACCCTAGTTACATTTTCCTTTCAGGCATTTCAAAGCCTTTAACGTCCATTTAAAATCGATATTGTGATGTAAGTAATACACAGAGTCTGTATATACCACCGCACTCTAAAGTTAACATTTAAGGCAAAAATAAAATATATTTATTGACTATCATTCCAAATGAAAGGGCTTTCAACAGTGCTCATTTTACCGTTAATTGCCTATACCTGATATTTAAAGCGAACTGTTGCGCTAATGTAACTGCAAGTATGACAACATTAACAGTAACTAATATCGTAAATTTTGTAATGTACAGTGAATGAATTTCTCCATTGGTTTTTGAGATATTAATATTGGTTTATGGAATATATATTATATATATGTATGTATATGTATATAATATACGTAGGTACCAAATAAGTGCTCTAAATGCTGGATATATTTCTGTACATATTTATGTAAAGGTGCTGCAATCCAGGCTCGACCCACCTTGTTGTCTTTTGTCAGGTGACACTCTACACATCCATATCCATCAGAGCTTACCTCCCGTTCTTCGCGCCGGTTGTTCTAGGCTCGGCGGGGCTAAAAACACTTATGTGTAGATCCTGCGCCAGGGCTATTGACGAGAAATATGGCGTAGTAGAACACACTACCGGGAAATTATGAAAACTATAACGAGTGTGCCATAAATTAAGGAATGAAATTGGCGAATAAAATAGAAGAATTAATATAGGGCTTGATGCTCCGCATCGTTTCATTTATGACATTTCCTTATAAATTTAAAAAAAACACGCACAAAAGTAAAACATTTTATACTTGACATGCCCAGTGTCTGTAACAAAAGTATGGCCACCGTCTCGCATAAACGGATTGGTGTGCATAGAGGGTTAATGGACGTAACTGCTGAGCTCCTTCGGGTACGTTCGGCAATGCCGAGTCGAAGATGCCGAGCACGTCCGAGTGAAGCCTAGAACCCCAGCCACAGCCACAATCTCACAACTCCAGACCATACATCTTCATACGTCAGGCTAAATGATCGTGAGCTCAGTCTGTGTAACTGTTGATGCAGTGTGTAATTGCCGATATCCGTTATTTTCCATTTACGTTTCAACCACAAATAAACAAATGTTATGTGTTAACAGTTAAATACAGTAAAATAACCGTTATTGGACGTTCGTGTCACATAAAAATATATGAATGGCTAAAGGAGTAACATTTATTAATTAGCTGAAACATAGGCCTTTTTAATGAAATGCACAAATTGAATAACTTTTTACTAGCAGATTTGTAGGAAATTCGTTGTCTAAGAATTGCACTGAATTTAAATTTTTACTGAATGGAAGGGCGAGGTAAACGATGCAGGAGTAGCGGCATGTAACGTAACCTTTGGTCACTATTTGAACATGTTTCAACAAAAAGAAAATAGCGTCAAATTTCACGTTGTTTTAAAATGTGAAGTAAGATATAGATTCAGTTGATAACACTATTTGTGTGGGTTGTATTGAAAATGTGTCCCCATTAGCTAACACGGGAAATCTGTGAATCGTTATAGAAAAGCACCAAATTTTTTTAATACTAACGTTACAGTTCCTCAAAGAGTGTCTGTGCAGGGACTTGTGTTCAGACGAGGTTACGGAGTGAGAATGACTTGGTAGGCCTACTGTTGCTCATGCATCCCGGACGGGCGCGGCGAAGAAGAGGAGAAAATAGACGGGACGAGGCACGGCCGGTGCTCGTGGACTCGCTAGACCGCCCGAGGCAGAACACGAGTGCGGCCACACCACCGGAGCGGCGGGGCTGTTCACGATCTGCCGCTCTCCTGGTCACTATCACGTGGNTCGCTGCGGCGACACATCGGCGAATCTGCCGTCGTCGCCCTTCGCGCGCGCACGCCTTATTTCACCCGCCGCCTCACGGGCCAGTTGCGCGACCTGGCTGCTCACTTAACCAGCGTTTGTCCGTTCCCTACACGAGACGCACCGTCTAACACTGATTTTTTGGTCATCTTTTCGGTCTTTAATGCAGGCATGATTAATATCGTTCTAAAATGTGCACGCTCGAATTTGGTGTTCTAAGCATCACCCATAGAACTTCAGCGGCTTTTATCGATAAAATAAACTTTTAAAACCAATTTTTTAAAAAATGTTTCACGTTACTGTTTATGTTTTAATACAACGCCGATTGACTTATTCATGGTAACATTGATAGAAACGAACAAAACATCGATTCGTGTGTAAACATCAAAATTTAATGTTTAAATAGAGTGAATTTGAAATTGTTTCAATATTGTTTCACATTACACGAATAACAATTACGAGCATGGATAACTGTTTCAGGTTGATATCAAGAGTGTTGAATTGAAGAAGCAGTTTGCACACGTGCGCATTATTTCTGTAAACTTTTCACATCGGAGTGGCATATCTTTAATTATTTATTTTGTTCAAAAAGGCCAGTGTTAAAGATGTGAAAAACGAACTGGTACAGTGTAGAAGACAACACAGAGCAGTGGTCCGTTATAAGATTATTTTCAGAAATACCTCTAATTTTGTCGAAAGTGAAAGGCAAGAAATTGCAATCTCAGATGCGAGAAATAGTTTACAGGTTTCTGTAGTTTATGTAAATAGGAGCGAGAATGAAGGAACCACCCGTCCCACTCTATAAAGCTCAATTGATTATGTATATGTAAATAACTAGCGTGTTTCGTACCACAGTGGAACAAAAAATTAAGTGAGAAGCACATCGGTTAAAAGCAAGTGAAGGAACGTTGTTCTCGACCAACATAAAGAAACGCTCGTAATTTGAACTTGATAGCTTTGATGAATCTGTAGTAGGACATACTGTGTAAGATTTTACCTTACAAAGAAATTTGTGCCGACCGCCGAAGTATTACTATGTAAACAAAAAGACGATATTCATTTTCGAGGCTGCAACACAACTTTAAGAAATGCTGTGAAGAAACTAGGATTTATATGGCACAGAACAAAACCGCAGCGTCTGGTTAACACAGAAAAATCAGACATAAGACATTCGCCAACAACGTATAGAATACCTTAAGATTATAAGTCGGTATGGACATGAAAACCGTCCAATAAAATACATGGATGAATCCACATTTTGTCCTCACATGTAAAAAATAAAATGTGGAGTGACATGTCTTAGACTGGTTCGTTAGCTCCTGTGTCGAAAGGACAGCGTATAACAATGATTCACGCAGGGTTGCGCACGATTTTGTCCCTAATTCTTTTGCAATGTGGAAATCACGCCATACAACATGATATTATCATTATAACATAAATCAAGACGATTACTGAGAATGGATTAATGAACAATTAATACTAAATATGCCACCCAAAAATAATGGCGTAGATAATGCTCCATATCACAATGTATAAATAAACAAGACACCATTTTACAACTCGGTCTAAACCGAAAGGAAGCAATGGTTGAATAAGGAAAATATTGCGTTCACCAACGACATGATAATATGAATATTATGTGACCTCATTAAGCAGCACAAGTTATGGTAGGTGCAGTACTCAATAAACAGAGTACTGTACTGGAAAGTCATGACCACACAGCACTTTGTCTGCCACCATATCACCCGGACTTGAATCCTATAGGAGGGGGAGGGGAGCATGGTAGTGTAGTGGTCAGACCACTTTCATCCCACCAAGGTGAACCAGGTTACATTCCCGGCAGCGTCACCCCCCAATTTTCGCATGTGGGAATCGTGCCGAACGATGCCGCTGATCGGCGGGTTTTCTCGGGGATCTCCCGTTTCCCCCGCCCTTTCATTCCGGCGCTGCTCCACACACACATAGCTTCACCTTCATCGGCTCTCAATACCTCGCTGTTAAGAACCGCCCAAATCTCTTCACTCACTCAAATTATAGAAGGCATCTGGCCTAAGATTAAGGCGCAAGCCGCTTCAATATAAATATCTGAGTTTCTGGATAACGCATTAGTGAACGACGAAATGCAAGCCATTTAAAAATTTGGGAGCCGATATCAACCCCCTTCCTTAAAGCAGGAAGGTTTGGAACCCTATTTGTGCATTCTGAAATTTAACTCTCCGGAATTTGTGTGTGGTTTCATACACGCCACCGTTTTCGAGAAATTAATGTATAATGATAGAACACTAAATCTCAATGTTTACAGTTAATTTTCATCCTGTATACACAAAAACACTGCTGTAGATATGTATTTGTCGTGTTCATGATTTTTTTTTTGGCATACGTCATTGGGCATTGGCATTTTCTTGCGCTCTTAAAACATTTCCTTTGCTGCAACACACGATTTTCTTATGCTAAGAAATAAAATTTTGGTTAATTATGAATCGCTAAAAATTAAGTTTGATGCGAATGATTTTTTTTTATTGTTCTATATATCATTGACAATGATAACCTTGCATTTTCGTTTCAGTAGTTCAACATAATTATTTGTGGCAAAGTCAGTTAAAGTATTTTCAAAGATAAACCATTGTATCGGTTATCTAAGGAATTCGTTATTTGGTAACTAAGAATTTAGTATGTTTCATTCCGCACTAAAATCTGCAATGTACAAAAGAAAAAACATTATATCACTTATCTCTTTCTTTTGGTGAATATTAATATTTCTTTATATTAAACAAAACATAGTTTAAAAATTTTTTCTTCGTTATAACAAAAGGTAATATCATAAAACAAAATTTTATTTTAAATATTTTGTAACAGCAAATTTTTTTTACCATTTCTTCGAATAAATGCAAAATTTTTATTATTGTGAACAAAACAACCTCAACGTTTTTCTTTGCTATACCGAAATATTTTGACACATTTTTTTACAGTGTGGGTGGCTCATGTTACGGGAGATGAGGGTATTAGGAAAGACTAAGGTAAGGTTAAATTAACTGAAGTAAGAAGTCAAGATTACGCAACAAAGGAATTTGGTTTGCCACAGCGAAGTGGTGGCGTGATCTCTTTGTTCTCGGAATACTCAAACAATTAGGTGGTGAAATGCCCGCCGCCATATTCCTTGCACGTGCGCCGAAGATAGACGAATAGTATGAGGCTGTGCTGTAATGTAAGGCGAACCACGTGCTGTTATAAACGGACTTTATTTTTAGTCTCAGAAGTTAATCCAGTTGCATTTTGCTTTTCGGCAGACTACTAGTGAAATTTAAATGTATCGCATGCTACACATCGGAAATATCTAATGTGTTTATTTGAAATCACAGTTACTGATAGCGTGGAAGGGCGAAATGAGTTTTTAAATGATGAAAAATATTTTTGTGGGGAAAAAATTGGAGGCAAAAATACGTAATTCACGATAACTGTACTAACAGCGGCAGAGGCATTTTATTTTTGGGAGTTGTCTTGTGGTTGGGCTATACCTAGTCTGTTCTGCTCGTGTGCTATGTGCCGACAGAAATAGTTCGACATGTCAGTTCGAATAGTTTGTGTTAGGAAATAAATTCTAAACTAACGCCTGTAAGGACTCTCCGTAGCTTCATGAGCAATCTTCATCGCACATACACACACGCATTACGAGGTCGTTAAAGGAACTATACTGAGCAGAAAGATGGCGACCGTGTTAGCGTAAACTCGGTTCATCTCGTCTCTGAATACTTATTTCGCGTGTAATTACACCGGCAGACTGATTGACGTAAAAGCAGCTCTGTGCAGGCAGTACGCAACACCCTCAGCTTGCGTGATTGCGTAGTGGCCTATGTAGCAGGATGAAGGCGTTAGCTGACACCGACACACACTNGCGTAGCATGAAGGCGTTAGCTGACACCGACACACACTGCCTCTCACTGACATTCAATCTTCACGCACACTGAATACACTGCACAGAGGACCAAACAATGCGTTCATTGATTCGCTATTACCTGGGTTCCACCGTTTACCATGCCACGCCGAACGATGCGTTACCTCTGAATGTTTCTTATATATAATCCATTCTCGAAATCCAGCTTAAGTTCTACTTGTAGGATATTCCTCCGCCTCATGTACGCAGAGCTTAGAAAATTACACCAGAGGGCCAACGCACCGCATTCGTGCGCACTGAGTGTTGTAATATTTTGGTTAACAGCTATTTCTTGCTAGGCGTTACCAACACAGCTGCTTCCTCTCTGTCTTAATTTACGTACATTATAACTCAAACATAACCATCGCATACGCGCATAACCGCATGCACAAACGTACAATGCACAACGTATGAGACAGGTAGAGGTGAAAGGAGAGAGAATGGGTGAAGTGAATGAAGAAATTTGGGCGGCTCTAACATAGAGGCCTTGAGAGCAGATGAGGGCGAAGCAAGGTGAATACGGAACAGCGCAGGAATGAAAGGGTGGGGGGAAACGGGAGATCCCCAGGAAAACCCACCGACCAGCGGCATCGTCTGGCGCGATCCCCACATGCGAGAGGGAGGGAGAGATAAAATTTAACTAAACGTGGGTCCAGTCACTTAAAGTGCGAGGCGCGTGTGGTTGCGTTGCATGTCGCCCAGGTGAGTGACAAAGCAAGCCGCAGGCAGCAGAGCTCCTCGACGCGGGAACCTGCGTTATCCGCGGGGCGGCGGGAGAGAGCTTGTCCTTGGGAACGTGACGCCCCGGACCGGGCGCTCCGCTTGATAAGGTTGGATCACTTCGTGCCGCCGCAACGCCGCTTTCAATGCCAGCCAGATCCCGCGCCGATACGCCCTCGCCCGCCGCCCTTTCCCCTCTTCTTCCCCTTAAACCATTCCACCTTCCCCCCCTTTTTTTTCCTGAAATGTACAACCCGACCAAGACAAGTGTCCGTCGGGAAAATATGTGGCCTACACAAGGTAACGCCGTTCTCGCCCTTCCGTATTCTTGCAGATCGTGTTGTAATTCGTTTCGAGTTTCTTTTTTCGTAATTATTATTAAGCATTATGTAAGGTTTCTAGTGTATTCGCGGTTTCTTCACACGTTTTTAATCTAACCTTTGAAAAATCACCTTATGTATGACGTGTTTCGGTGTTTCCTAAATAAATCGTGTATCACAAGCGTTTTAACCTTGCGTTTAACATGAAAATACCTACGTTTTATTAAATTGTACTTTCACTTATATTTCATCTGCAGATTATAATATTTAACTCATACTTAATATGAATGAAAACAGGGATAGAAGAAGCGTGTTGGTAATGCTTTTTAAGAAATAGTTCTTATGCAAAATATGATCACACTGAGTGCGCTCGGTTAAGTTTTGTTTGCATGGGGCGGAGGAATATCCTGGAATAGAAATGTAGCAGAACTTCAGAAAAGTTGGCAGTAGCCGTGAACGGATTATAGTCGGAACACCACGACGTTCAACTGTCTAGTCTGCCATGCTGCTATTATTTTGGTCTTATCATGATTCCAAAATTAAATAGTTCACGAAGTTCCCGAAAGTTGTTACAGGGACGTTTAAAATCAACAAAATAAAACAAATATGACGTGAAATTGTTACTTTATAAAAAATTGTCTCATGAGAAAATACCTATTTCTAAGAGTAGGTATTTCAGCAACTTGCTTTGTGAAATAAATATTGAGTACAATGCGCATATTTAAAATTCCAATGTGTGTATTTAAACGTTTCAAACAGCTAAAACTAATATGGCGGCAATTTGTACGTTTGTATTTTGTATTTTGCCAGCTTCGAATCTGACGAAAGTGATAGATTTTGTAGACATAACGGGTCACGTGACAGTTTTGTTGCCAAACCCTGCCATTTGGAACACGGCCTTCATGACTCTTTTCTCCTCAATGATAAGATAAACCTCTCGGAAGTGGGTCTCAGGTGTGACAGAGATCGTTAGTTGTAGCGCAGTGCTGAGTAATTCGCGTTGCCGTTGTTGCTGTTGCCGTTGTTAAAGTTATAATTTGTTCTTTATTTTTCATTTCTTTTTTATTATAGAATTTAATAAATCCAATTGGTAAATTTTAGTTCATTTCATTTATTATTTTCCTATTTTAGTTTTACGGGATCCTATTATATTTGCAATAAAATATATTTTTGGAATCTGACGGCATTTCTTATAATTTTATTTAATTGAGTCATCGTTTTATTTTATTAGCTCCTTCCAAATTTCCTACTCTTCTATTTGAAAGACGCATTCGTGACTGGCGTTTCTTAAGGCGTAAGGACCACGATATCCCATGTTCGAATCCTTGGTAACGCATGGGCGTAAGTTTAAGTTTCTAAGCATCCCTCTTCTATAACATAAAGCAGGGGCTTTCAAAAGCAACATTAAGCCAACCAGCGTGCTAGGTTTGCCTGTTATAACCACTCAAAAACGCGCAAGTAAAGTTTGAGGAATAGAAAAGTGGTGCCAACTTAACTTTAGTAATGACAATTTAAATACGCCTAATCTCTTACTGAAACCTGGTAGTCGAGGACAGGAGAGAGACAACGCGACCTAAGAAATTGGAAGCAGCGTTAATCATACGTTAGAAAGTTAGCAACAATTTAGCTGAATTAGCTACAAAACTTAAACGAATTGTAACAGTTATTTTAAGTGAACGCTTTGTGAACGCGTTAACACCATTTTTCTCATTTGCTTTTAAAATTAAATGGCAATACAAGACATTTGTGAGCATATAAATGAACGTTATAAAATGCCAAAAATAAGCGTAACAACAAAACAAGAAACTGAAAACCAAACAAATCCCAGGAAATAAACAACAAAAAGTTAGTAACGTGAAAAGAACTTAACATTCAATAGAACATGAACAAACGCGCGAAAGGCAACAAATTATACAATAAAAATATTATTNTACCTTTAATTTGATACCGCATTGCAGGCGGTGACGTATATGGTTTCGCCAAAAATCTCAAAAATAGATTAACCTTTAATTAAATGGGGTTAATACGTGTTGCATACCTACGCCTGCAGATGTAAAGATGATTCTTAAGGCGTAAGGACCACGATATCCCATGTTCGAATCCTTGGTAACGCATGGGCGTAAGTTTAAGTTTCTAAGCATCCCTCTTCTATAACATAAAGCAGGGGCTTTCAAAAGCAACATTAAGCCAACCAGCGTGCTAGGTTTGCCTGTTATAACCACTCAAAAACGCGCAAGTAAAGTTTGAGGAATAGAAAAGTGGTGCCAACTTCACTTTAGTAATGGCAATTTAAATACGCCTAATCTCTTACTGAAACCTGGTAGTCGAGGACAGGAGAGAGACAACGCGACCTAAGAAATTGGAAGCAGCGTTAATCATACGTTAGAAAGTTAGCAACAATTTAGCTGAATTAGCTACAAAACTTAAACGAATTGTAACAGTTATTTTAAGTNCATACGTTAGAAAGTTAGCAACAATTTAGCTGAATTAGCTACAAAACTTAAACGAATTGTAACAGTTATTTTAAGTTGAAGCTTTGTGAACGCGTTAACACCATTTTTCTCATTTGCTTTTAAAATTAAATGGCAATACAAGACATTTGTGAGCATATAAATGAACGTTATAAAATGCCAAAAATAAGCGTAACAACAAAACAAGAAACTGAAAACCAAACAAATCCCAGAAAATAAACAACAAAAAGTTAGTAACTTGAAAAGAACTTAACATTCAATAGAACATGAACAAACGCGCGAAAGGCAACAAATTATACAATAAAAATATTATTTTCTCGTAAAATTTGACTGTTAATTTTTTCTCTTATTAGTGGCGTTTTGTCGTTAATTTTCTGGAGCTTTTGGTTTTAGGCTTCTTGTTTTCTTCTTAGGCTTATTTCTAAAAAAGCCGTATGAATCACAACATTTCTTGCTTGCCGTACGAATGACTACACGTAGGACCAAAGCACGGTTGCCTGTGCTATTTGCTAAGATCGTGCCTATGTCCACTGTCCACAATACGAAAATCTTTCGTGGGCAGCTGGCTAACATCACCNTACCTGGGCTATTTGCTAAGATCGTGCCTATGTCCACTGTCCACAATACGAAAATCTTTCGTGGGCAGCTGGCTAACATCACCGAAATGCTACGCAAATAATGTTATCGTTCACAAACAATTGATCTTCCCGGAATTTCTTCACTTATTATTATCACAGTTTAGTTTGTTTACGCAAAGTTTAACGCCATCCCTATAAAACAGAGGGTGCTAATAAGCCGCTTCCATTGTAAGATAAAAAGTTATGGCAGACAGTTGCATTGAGTTGCAAACATTTGATGTGTTTTAAACGCTGTAATTAAATCTCACGCAGAAGCAGTGATAATGTCATTGCAAATTAGTTGTTAAATTCTGAGGTCAATTTAAGAAAAAATGTCAGTTTTTATAAACTGTCTTTACGCCTCGCACATCACGTTAAGCTCAGCGAACAATACACTGTAAAAAATTACGTTCAAAGCTTTCTGTATGGCAAAAAAAAGCCTTCGTTTGATGCTGTTTTCTTAACACCAAATAAAGTTAGCTTTAATTGAAAGGAAAGGTTAAAGAAAGAAATGTCGTTGTAGAAGAGTGCAGAAGAGCACTATTTGAGCTCTGGCGTGCATGAATTTCATTTACTGCTCCTGCTATTATGTTCTGTAAAGGGTCCTTCTTTGTTAATAAACAATTTTGAAATTAAAATCAATCGTTGTAAACCGCAGAAAAGGGTTAAGTGGTATTAAAACTTTTCTTTCGTTCATTATAGTTTTTAGTACCTAACTAAACTTTCTAAAAGCTGCATTACCAAGTAACGAATTCCTTAGATCATCAACATAATGTAGGCAGAACGGTTCAAGGGGCGTGCCAGTCTGCCGGAACGTCCAACCTGCGTCTCGGAGGCCGGTGATGGGGCCTCTCTCAAACTCATCCAGCTGGGCAAAGACTGGTCGAATGCGCCGTCGGGGCAGGCTACGTGTTCACTGAACTAGGCTCTGTGGTTCACACTGCTCGTACTGCTACTAAAGCCTTCTTCGGTGTCTTTAAGTTACGAGTGATGGTGCGAAGTGTATGGCCCTTAGTGGCACATCCGCGCAAGCAAACCGCATTACATGCAAATGGAACACATTCCCGGCTATCACGATACTGTGTGGCAACCTTCTTTGTACTTGCGAGATTAATTTATGCTGGTATGTATGTATACTAAAGGGACAGTTATTTTTTCAAAAGTTGTTTTCAAAAGTGCTCACTTCACAGTGAACACTGTAAAATGAATCTCCTCGATGGCGAATCAGTTAATGCGATCTAAATATAAATGTCTCAGAACGTCACGTTTTACTGCAGGTCAGTCGAGGTGTTTCGTCTTCTCCGCAAACCCCGAACATTGACTTGCGAGTTGCCAAAACATTAGTTAGAATCACGTGCACAGGCAACGATTTCCAACTTGTTTACGTAATGTATTTACAACATGCCCGCATATAAAATGAATTGCAGTTGGCGTAACTCGACTACATCGCAAGTCGCAAAGGCTCTAGCAAATCGAAGCACTTGTTAAAGTAGACAGCGTAATAGACTTAGTGGAATCCCCGTAGTTTTGACGGTTATGAAAGAAGATAAGTTTAATTGTGGGGCACTGGGATTACATTCTGCGCAGACGGCCTGTGAACTCTACTCTATGCTCACCCTGCGGCGTGAAAAGATGCACGTAAGAAATGGAGACCTTGAAAAGTGCAGTTGACTGAGCGCTTTACAAAGACCTGCTTCTTCTCCTCTTTCAGGCCACGGTTTATCGTTACGTCACATGTACAAATTTACATAACCTTGCGCTTCCTAATTATCATACACCAATGAAACACGTCGATTCGTCCTACGACGCTACAACGTNTACACCAATGAAACACGTCGATTCGTCCTACGACGCTACAACGTGGCATCGTTTGAATGAGTGTTGGTACAGCACGAAGATTATTCTTCTTTATCGTAAAATACAGTGCTAGTCGATCTAGTTAAAAATATTTAAATTGCAAATATAAATAACAAATAAATCGAATTAAACAAATATAAACCTATCTTACGTTAAGATATATACACATNTCTCCTCTTTCAGGCCACGGTTTATCGTTACGTCACATGTACAAATTTACATAACCTTGCGCTTCCTAATTATCATTCACCAATGAAACACGTCGATTCGTCCTACGACGCTACAACGTGGCATCGTTTGAATGAGTGTTGGTACAGCACGAAGATTATTCTTCTTTATCGTAAAATACAGTGCTAGTCGATCTAGTTAAAAATATTGAAATTGCAAATATAAATAACAAATAAATCGAATTAAACAAATATAAACCTATCTTACGTTAAGATATATACACATATACGCGTAAATTTATGTGTATATATATATATACAGTCACTAAATTCAAATATATACATACATATGCACACACATACAAATAGGAGCACAGATCTGCNTATATATATATACAGTCACTAAATTCAAATATATACATACATATGCACACACATACAAATAGGAGCACAGATCTGCTCCACACACTACTTAAGATATATCGCAGAAGAGAGAAAAAAGACTAAATAGAGTTCATGATTTTGGGATTCCTAATTCTTTACCAAAATTACTTTAGCCAATATTAAGTTTTAAATTATATACGCATATCGGTAAAAAATTATTTTCAAAATGTTGAATTTAAATGAGCTAAATTAGACGTGAACAAGCTGTAGCTAATTTTTACCTGATGGTTTCCATTTTTTCTGATTCGGTTTCATTTTAGCTACTGAAAATTTTGATATCATAGTTTAATCTTAATTACCATTAGAAGCTTTGTAGGGAGAATCAGTAAGAGGCCGAAACGCTATTAAAAATCATAACAAAACGTTTTCATTTTTAGTGACGCAAGGGATAACTACTTTGACCGAGCTTGTTTTTCTCGCTAGCATCTTACCACGAAGCTACGGGCTCAATGTTCGATGGGACCATCCCGTATTTACTCATGTGGGAAACGTGGTGGATGTTGCCAGTAACTAGCGGGGTTTCTCGTGTTGCTGCAGTTTCCCCCGCACTTGCATTCCGTCGCTGCTCCATCGTAGGACCTCATAGCTCCCACTCGACAGACCTTGGGGCCGTGGTTGATGTGGCTAGAGGACTCTCCTCCCATGTCACTCCAGATTTTCGCACGTGGGAATCGTGTCGGAAGATGGCACTGGTCGGCGGATTTTCTCGGGGATCTCCCGTTTCCCCTGCCATTGCATTCCGGCACTGTACCATATTCATATAGTTTCACCCTCATCGGCTCTCAAGGCCTAGAATTTAAGAGCCGCCCAAATGTTTCCACTCCACTCACAAGACCTGCCACTCAGTTAAGAAGTTTTCACCCTGATCTGTATGCAACCCTCTGGTCATATAATTTTCATTATTTCACACATGTAAACGGTAGGCCTATACAACACACTGGTGGGATTGAGGCATCAGGCGGTAGTATGACGTAGAAAATTATAACGTGCGGAAATTATTCATAGTGTGGTCGACACAATTGTGTTGATTTCGTCCCAAAGATTGAACTAGTTTTAGAAGTTGTATTAAATGAAAATTTTACCTACTACACGTTACTGCGGTGAAAGTTTGCGACAATATATTTTTCTTTTCAAGTTTATGTTATATGACACTTCCTTTATCTAATACCTTCCTTGTGAGAATGAACAATTGTAAATTGCACGTTCTCTAAGCAGACATCAACAATGGCATCGAAATCCGCAGTACTAGTAATAGCACAGTTGTTATTCAGGCGACTTAGAAATTGCTTATTAAGACTGAACAGCTACAACGATCGAAGCAATCATTGCACTACAACACTTTGCATGTGCTCACGGATTGACCAAATCGCTATATATGTATGTCGGATAGTCATGCAGAAAACGTAGAGAAGAGTTCGAAAAATTTTGTAACTTCTGAAGCTATCGTTGTAATAATCTTTGACAACAAAATTTTAAGCATACACATATTCATTTTNAAAATTTTGTAACTTCTGAAGCTATCGTTGTAATAATCTTTGACAACAAAATTTTAAGCATACACATATTCATTTTTTAAAAAAATGGTTATCCAGAAACTGTATGAACACACCTCCACTGTAACAAGCTAATTCTCACTGCTCCCGCATACCTGAGGCTATTCTGCGCTTGTGAGGCTGACAAGCGGGAAAGCGATACGGGCTACAACACACGCTTGAAGTACGCCATCGCCGCTAAGCGCAAGGCTCTGAATTGGCGCGCAGTGTTCTCATCGTGTTGCGTGTACGTGCAGGACTTTAAGCGATGAACATATAATTTTATTGGTTGAAAATGTGTAAAAAGGTTTAGTACCAGGGCCCTTTAGTGATTTTGTATGTATCGAAAGCGTGTATTTTGAAATAGAGCGCTTTGAAAAAGCAGTTTCTAGCTTATTTTGTAAAGCTCCGAAATGGTGTTTCTAATGTGCGTAAGGTCCTGAAACCACTCGGCAGGCCTCGTTTGAAGTGTGTGTTATTTTCGTACATCAGTCGACTACGCACGTTTAAAAGCTTAATGAAAATAACGTGTATTTCAAACACTCAGCAAAGCAGTTCAAGCGCCATGTAGGCGGGTTCCTTAAATATTAATTTTATTGCGAAAGGCCTGTAACTCCCTTCCCGCAGACAGCTAGGGTGCTATTTTTATTCGTTACGGCGATAGCGTCGCCAACCTCTTCCTCCGTGTGGTTAAGACGCAGTGGTGGTGGAACGAGAAAGTGAGAAAGATGGGGATGGCGAGGGCTTCTGCACGCCAGCGAGCAGTCGGCGGTGTTGAAGTAAGGAAGGCTAACTGGCTTATTAATGATTCTCTTTACTTCTCAAGACAGGTATAAAAACCTGATGGTTGTTATTCGGTAAATGCAAGTGAATCGTTTCTCAGAACTATTTATTAACGACGCTAAAGTAAGATATAAGGGGGGAAATGAACCGTAATTTCGCTTTAGATAATTTTTTTNGAACTATTTATTAACCACGCTAAAGTAAGATATAAGGGGGGAAATGAACCGTAATTTCGCTTTAGATAATTTTTTTACGGTAACACAATTCCACAATTCGGTGTTCCAATAACTCAACCACTCAATGATTTACAATTTCTGAAGNATTTTTTTACGGTAACACAATTCCACAATTCGGTGTTCCAATAACTCAACCACTCAATGATTTACAATTTCTGAAGAAGGGGATAGTATAGTTTTTTTTTCAGTCCTACTTTGCATAGGAACTAAGAGCTCCAAGAAGCACGCGTGAGTAAAATACTTGACATTTAATTGTTTTCTAATGGGAAGGGCGAAGACACGTGAATTACACAGACGATGTGCCATATTGTTACATGCAGCCTCTCGCCTTTCTCCCCTTCCCCATTCGAGCTCGCGTTGTTGTCACCAGTAACTTGAGAAAGGAAGGCAGACATTACAAACGGGAGACTGCGTAACATGTACATGTGCCACGATAAGGCAATCGGGACTCATGCCATTCTCGTCCTTAGAAGATTGAATGTCTTGGGTATTCGTTGTGCGAAGTTTTTGGTCATCTCCCCCCTTCGCCATTGCCGCGACTCGTAGTGCGAAGAACCTTCAGAGCAGGGTCGGCTGAGCTATATAAGCAGCGGTGTGCCTCAGAGACTGGAGTCTCGTACGGCAAATGAGACTTACTAGCTTGACTGTGGGGTAGTGGGGTTGGATGCGTGAGCGGTATAGGCTGTTCACGGTATACGGAGCACTTTTGAAAGCCCTGCTTAAGATCTACTTGTGTGTACGTTCTGTATTATTTCCGCCTTATGTAATATTTACATTGCCTTGGGCCCCATCACTTTATTCATGCGTCAACCAAGTAAAAGTGTGGAGTTATTAAAAAAGTAAATATTTTACAAATCTGGTTTGGCCGATCCGAGGACAAGGGCTGGGGCCTGCGGATCCGCCGCCATTTTGGATCCGCAATCTTGTTTACGGCTGCAATTTTGTTTCGAACAACCGCCATTTTGTTTCCATTCACCATCTTGTTTCCGTCCGCCAATTTGTTTCCAGTTATTATCTTGTTTTCTCTCACCATCTTGTTTCCCAATTACTCACCTTCGCATCGGTCACATGGCTCCACGTGCTCTAGTCGTCAGGTAGAGTGCACCACCGATCCCTGTAATGTGGTTTATTGCTGCTAGAGTGTTCCACTATATTACTCACCTTCGTTCGACCCCACCATCTTGTTTCCACTTGTCCATCACCTGCTTGGGGCGCGCCAATCGTTCCACCACAATATTTGTTTATGTAAATGGCAGCTAGAATGCACTGGTGCCACTCTCGCTCGGCTGCCATGTTGGTTCTAGAATTGACCGCTAGGGGAGCTGCTTTTTATTTAATTTTCACAGAGTTCAAAATATCGTCTGGAGGAGGGCAGGATCGAACTGCTGAACCTTGGTTAGGCAGCCAGACGCCTTAGACATTTCGGATATCGAGACATGTGCTGGAACAAGGTTTTAAAATAATTAATAGCATATGTGCAGGCGACGAATAATTATTTTGTAGTGATTATTCTTATGGATAGTAATAAGTTTTTATGTAAGATTTTTTTACTACCCCAGACTTATATAGACCAGCAATAAGTTNATAATTAATAGCATATGTGCAGGCGACGAATAATTATTTTGTAGTGATTATTCTTATGGATAGTAATAAGTTTTTATGTAAGATTTTTTTTACTACCCCAGACTTATATAGACCAGCAATAAGTTTTTTTTTTTTTCATATAATCGAAAAGATATTTTTAAGTATATATTTCTTTTTAAGTATTTATTTTTGAATATATTATTATTTTTAAAAATATTATGAAATGGTGTACCTCAGAAATAAGCACATTTTTATTGCATTATTTATTATTAAGTTTTTATCTACCTATAAGTTTTTTCATTAAAGAAATTTCTTTTTCTTGTGGAGGCCATCCATCCTTCGGTTTGGAACTGGTATAATTTTCGGCATCGCCCTCCAACTTTACCATCCGCATGGCTGCTAAAGCAACAATGCGCGTGGGTCTCCGGCTGGAGACGGAGCAATACAGTACATTCTTGCAGTACAACAAAGGTATAAAAGATGTACTTTAAATCTCCGTGGTGCTACAAGAATGAGCTGTGTGTCCCGTCTATTTTTTTTTTAGCGTGCCCCGAGGAGACGCCGAAATCATCGCAATTGATTTCTTCGTGGATGCTATTGCCGATGTGGATGCTCACCGAATGCCTGGAAGTGCCACACAACATGCAGGATGCCCCGTTCCCAGTATTGGTGGTGGAATCGGTGAAGAAGGAGCCGACGCCCTAGCATGCGGTGTAGGCAGCTATGATGTGCCATGACGACAATAGAGATCGTATCTTGGATAGCTTGAATAAGCAGGAGGCTACTATGACAGGCATCGTTAGCAGAATTTGTGCTAGTCAGTTCCGCTTGCGTCCGCCTAAGCATCGGGAATGTTGGGAGTGTGACCGAACAGGAAATCCGAGAGCCCAGTGTCCTCGAAGGAACTGCAGGACCTGAGAGCCAGAAGCGAGTACGATCGAGAGCATTTTGATGAGTTTAGATTCCATTTTGGGAGAACTCCTAAAAATCACATTTCCCTTATCGCGTATGCACAGAGAATGTTGGGGCTGTAGAAAGGTGAAACAAATCCAGTGTCCAACGAGCCATCCTTTACCAATCAACGGGAAATGGGCCAGTTGATACAAATAATGAAATCTGGCAGCAACAGCAATGATAACCCGATATACATTGCAACCCAAAATGCTAGAAATAACATACATCAGTAACGGAAGCAAGGCCGCTATCTATCATTAAGAAGGACAAGGATACAGGAGCCGAACTGCCTACCATGACTCTCCATGGATAGTTTAGACAAGACGAGAGAAGTCTAGCGAAGGGATGTAGTTGCATGCATGTGTCTTCAGGGAGAGGAAACAAGTCAGAAAAAAGAAGAGATATCAACCACAGTTTGATATGACATCGAGAGGAATGCTCAACATGTCTCTAGAGTTGTGGAAGAAAAATTCAGAGGATANCAACCACAGTTTGATATGACATCGAGAGGAATGCTCAACATGTCTCTAGAGTTGTGGAAGAAAAATTCAGAGGATAATTCGTGTGGCTGTATGACACTTCATATCGTTAGGCTGCAGGTCACAGAACCAGGGATGTTGGGGAGATCTTATCACATTTTGAAGCGAGTCAGTGATACGTCCTTCCAGATCTGTAATCGTGGCTTCGTAGAGGAATGGTCCAAGGATGTTCACATTGACCAACTGGCATGTTACGATGATGGGATTTGCTGAGTCTGTTCTGACTAATAGACTTGAGAAGGGAGCAATGTCACATGCAATAGTTCGCCTTTGTTACCTTATCCTGTAGGACGTGCGTTGATATCACATGTAACACGAATGCATGTCGCTATAAGACTATCGAGAACGATGCCACTNATCCTGTAGGACGTGCGTTGATATCACATGTAACACGAATGCATGTCGCTATAAGACTATCGAGAACGATGCCACTCTAGTCCATGGAAGATTGAATGTCTTGGGTAGTCGTTGCGCGTATTTTCTGGTCATCATCTCTCTTCCCCTCAGTACGACATGTAGAGTGAAAGACCTTCTGGGCCGGGTCGGCTCAGCTATATAATTCGCGATGTGCCTTAGAGACTGTCTCGTATGGCAATTAGGACCAGGTGTGTGGCATCATCAGAGTGACGAGCGACGACAGTGACTAGCAAGTGTAGTCTGCTTGCATTGGGACATTAGAGAGTGAGACTAACTGGCTGGAATGTGGGTATGTGGGGGACTGGATGCATTACCGGTAAACAAAATGTTAATTAAATACGTTCATTTTCACACGTAGTGTGTGGATAAAATATTCTTTACTTAATGGGTTAAACTACACCTTGTTCAAATTTCCGCTTGTTCCTTTTTTTTTCTCCGTGTCTTTCTCAATCTTTGTGTTATTTTCAATCGTTCAGAAATTTTTCTTTAACTGCCCTATTTGCAGTTATTATATCTAGTTGTTCCATATATGTTTTATTTCCATCTGTAATATTTTGCCTGGCAGAGTCAGTGTGGATTTCTTGTCTAGTATATATATTTCTGGTCATCTGATATCGTGCAACCTCGCCAATTTCGAGTATATTCATTTCAGACTTTGGAAGTGTGTTATTAGCTGTTGCTTTGGTTTCGCAGGACTAATTTCCATACAGGAGATTAGCGAGGAATATGTATTTATAAAATTTATCTAGCGTTTCTTTTCGTGTTTTTGATATCTTNTTCCATACAGGAGATTAGCGAGGAATATGTATTTATAAAATTTATCTAGCGTTTCTTTTCGTGTTTTTGATATCTTCTAAATACACGATCAATGTTATTAAATTTAAATTATTGATATTTTAAAATCTGAATTAAATAAGTATAAATTATTACATCGCGAATAAGTTAAATTGCATACTTACTGNTTATTGATATTTTAAAATCTGAATTAAATAAGTATAAATTATTACATCGCGAATAAGTTAAATTGCATACTTACTGAAATATGAAGCTGTCAATAAGTAGATCTGTTCTAACTTGTTTCTAGCTAGCCTTTGAATGCTGTTACTTTTGTCCTGTTGATTAAGATATTAAAATTCTATCCTTTTCGTAAGTTGTCTAAAATATTAACGATGTTTAAGGTTATCTTCATAGTCATATATGCGAAATTTGTTCATCCGTAAATAAGAGTGCGGTCTTCATTTTTTTCTGCGATATTTTTATACCTTTGCAACATCTGTATATCCGATTTCTAATATGACAGTCTTCGTTAATTATAAATATATTTCGGTGAATAGCTTGCGAAACAAGTGTTGTTTCGACTTAAGTACAACAGGAATTATAAAAGATTTGTTTGCAACGCCTGAAACACTCAATTAATGTGGGGCTGAAAGGGTTAATGTGGTGATCTTAAAAATCTTAAAAAAATATTGTTAACGGTGTTTAAAATTGATTGTCCAGATGGCATACTCTGTAATGGCCCTCTAATAAAGTCATTAATATTAAGCTTCTCATCGTTAAACGCAGAGTTAACTTCCTTGACTAATAAACAAACGTACGTGTTTAAGCAACGCTGGAGGCAATGTATTGCGATACAGGCGGCGGTGTAAACTGCTCTACGGCACGCATCAGTATTCCGTGCTATGTCACGTACAGGCTATTAGCGAGATTTCTTTTGTGAAGCAAGCTATTAAAATGTCTGCCAGGTTGTATCAAGGTCAACCACTGAGGTATCTCCCCGTACAATCACTCGTTTATATGCTTACACGACAATTTTATTTTNGTTGTATCAAGGTCAACCACTGAGGTATCTCCCCGTACAATCACTCGTTTATATGCTTACACGACAATTTTATTTTGTAATCTCCCTGGCACCCCAGTACATTTTCACATCACTTCGTAAATCTATCGAAAAATGTTTTCCCTGATAGTTGTTGACCGGCAAAAGGCGAGAAGGCGAGTAAAAATAGCGATATACTCACATGTAATGAAATTCATATCTGGTAGACTCATCACGTAATCGATAACATCAAACATGTTTTGCAGACCTCTCAACAATACACGTAATCTACCTCTTGGTCACACGCCAGTTTGCAATGCCTGNGTTGTATCAAGGTCAACCACTGAGGTATCTCCCCGTACAATCACTCGTTTATATGCTTACACGACAATTTTATTTTTTAATCTCCCAGGCACCCCAGTACATTTTCACATCACTTCGTAAATCTATCGAAAAATGTTTTCCCTGATAGTTGTTGACCGGCAAAAGGCGAGAAGGCGAGTAAAAATAGCGATATACTCACATGTAATGCAATTCATATCTGGTAGACTCATCACGTAATCGATAAAATCAAACATGTTTTGCAGACCTCTCAACAATACACGTAATCTACCTCTTGGTCACACGCCAGTTTGCAATGCCTGTATGGCTTAGAAAACCAACAAGACGCGAGCGCTTGTGTTATGTANGTATGGCTTAGAAAACCAACAAGACGCGAGCGCTTGTGTTATGTATGAAAGTGTGTGTCGTTTACTGTGAAAATTCACGGAACATTATAAGTTACGGGTGAGTCCACTTACCTCGCTATAGTTAGCCAAAAAAGCTTAAACGCGAGGTCGTTAATTAGCCTATTTAAAAAAGGCTTAAATTTGTCTCGTTATTTTTACCATACTCGCAGTTTTAAACAAATGAAAATTAGGAAAATTTATTTTGCGTATTCTGTAATATCAATGGAAAATTTCTTGCCGTGGTTGGTGCACGGATAGTATAATTGCGAGACTGTGTCGCCTATGATTTCTATTATATTACGTTGATTTATTTTTTACTTACTCTCCAAAATTTATTTATGTTATTGCAACTTTAGGGACAAAATTAACCGTGTGATATTCACAAAAAGCAAGTAAATTATTACGTCAGAATATCACATGTTATTTTCAGCGTTGTGTTATAGTGTCAACCTACTGCTTGATCTTGTTTGTTAAGCGGGATAGCAAAAATATATCGTAGACTGTGGTAATGAGTTCTATAATTATTTAGTGGTAGGTTACTCAGTTGTTGCGTTCGCTGATGGAATCCTCGTCTGTGTGACGGGAAGGCTGAACGTGAGACAACTCGCTTCCCCCCTTCCGCAGGACTCAGCTTACGAGACCAACTCTGTACTCGCACATGTTGCAAAGACAAACTCAGTTATGGAGGTTCCATCGTATCTGCAAACTTTTCTAGGATAACTGCAAGACTTTAAACACAAACCTTGATTACAGTTATTCATAAAGGAAAGAAAGAAATAAGGACATGCGTCCTGGTAGAAGACGAAGTTCTCTCCGACGACCAAAAAACAGATTTGGGATAGATTGCTTCGGTATTTTCTGAGTAGACACGCCTTTGTGTTAGGTACACGTGTATTGTTACAGCTGTATGCGTGTTCTGCAATATGACTGATTATTAAATAACGTATAACGCAATGCAAAATAGCGACTGTGTTGCTCCTTTATTTGGCTATTATCTTTTCTGGCAAAAATGACGCGTTCCCAGGATATATACCTATTTACTGAGGTACGCGTAAAAGCGCAAACAAATAATGTACGGAAAATATGCTCGGACTGCTAACGTAACCCGCATGGTCACACAATCATGTATGACTTCAAGTACTGGACCGCGGTGGTGTAGTGGTCAGCCCACTCGCCGCCAACCTGGGCGAACCGGGTTCGATTACCGGCGGGGTCGCTCTCAGATTTTCGTACGTGAGAACTGTGCCGGACGATGCCGCTGGTCGGCGGATTTCCCTGGGGATCTCCCTTTCCCCCCGCCCTATTATTCCATACTCGCCTCGCTTCACCCTTATCGGCTCTCAAGACCTCACTGTTGAGAGCCGGCCAAATCACTCCACTCCTCTAAGTTCAAGCGTTGCAATCGCGTAATATTTGGTGTGCGCTATACTTGTGTTCAGCGCTCGGCTTGCAAGCAGCGAACAACGAGATGCGTGTTCGACGATGTCATCATTAACCATTCATATGAAAGAGGTGTAAAACATTTCCACGAATAGGATTGGCTACAAGAAAGATTGGCACTGTTGCCTTGCTGTGTAAAACACCGATCATACGTAACATCCACGTGTAACTTGCCCGCGATCGCGGATACGGTGATTGAACGTGTTACACCTCCCGAGTACCTGGCGCTTCAACTGCGTTGCATAGTGCTTGAAATACTCTATTTGCCGCCAAACAATCAAACGTACGTCCAATGTGCTGAATTAAGGAAAAANGTTGCATAGTGCTTGAAATACTCTATTTGCCGCCAAACAATCAAACGTACGTCCAATGTGCTGAATTAAGGAAAAAACACACACTTCAGACGAGGGCTGTTGAGTGCTTTCAAGACGTCACCCACATTAGAAACACCGTTTTAGAGTACCCCAAAATTGCTTTAAAAGAACAGCTGTTTCAAAGCGCTGTATTTCAGAATAAACGCGTCAGATCATACAAAACTACTCAACGGCCCTGCATTGAAACTTCTTATAGACGTCCCACCAATAAAATAATAGGGTGATCGCTGAAAGTCCCATAGGTACACGTAGTGTGACGAGAGAACACGGCACACCAGTTCATGGCCTTGCGCTGAGCGGCGATGGCGTTCTTGATGTGCGTGGCAGAGTCGTCCTTATCGCCCCCGCGCTTCGCGATCTCGAACGCGGAAAAAGCTCCAGGTAGGCGGGAGGGAGCCCCAAGGCAGGAGAGCGACGTGTACAGTAGCGTAGGAGTCTGGGAGTGGGGGGAGGGGGTGGGTGATGCTGGAGCGGCGACCCTGGAGATGACCGGTGCATCCAGCGAGAGCGAGAGTGGAGCCACTATCTGCGTGGCCTTGCCGGCGAGTCATTGCTCTCGGTGCCGTGTTGCTGCACCGTCCACGTGGAGCAAGCTCGTGCCGCCCGCTCCCTGGCCCAGTCGCGCACCACGCCTTCGCCTCCTGCACGCGTGGTGAAGGGCGGATCTACCCATCCCCGGCTACTGAGCGACGTCCCCAGGGCTCGCCACTTGCCGATACCGCCGTCGCAATCAACCAGCAGCAGTCCAACTCCGTCGCGGGGTACTTAAGGACCCCGCCCGCCTGCCTGTAGCTCTCGTCGGCGTTTCGAGGCCGAGAAGCGTAACAGCGATAAAGGCTACATTGTTAAGCGCATCGAGTGCACTTTCACCGCTACGCGCAGGGCTCTGAACTGACGAGCAGTGTTCTCGTCGTGCTGCGTCTACAAGGTTCAGTACATGCCCCTCGAGTATTTGTGCATGTATATATAGCCTATATTTTGAGATATAAGCCCTCTGAAACACCCGTTTTTAACCCTTTCTGCCACCGATACATTTATAACGTCAGTTGTTGCAGAGAGCTAATTGTATGTCTGGAATTGCGGTTGCGTCACTGTAGCGCTCACTCTGGCCTCAGAAGCAATGAACAATGCACGTTGTACTCCATATTGTTGCCAGTAGCTATTTATGAACTCCAGTCACGGTCTCAACAACAAGTGGTTTCTTAATGATGTCAAGGAACTGGCATAATTGGACGGTGTTTTCACTTTGCGTAAGGGCGAATAATAAATCCTCTTCCTGTGCAACATGTTTTCTATAATATGCCATATTATGGATCACTGTGACTGAAAGCGTTAACCATGTTGGAGTGCTCTGAAATTGTGTTTCTTATGTGCGTGGTGTCTTGAAAGTAATCGACATATATAGCCCATTCAAGGTTACTTCCAACTTTTCTGAAGNGTTTCTTATGTGCGTGGTGTCTTGAAAGTAATCGACATATATAGCCCATTCAAGGTTACTTCCAACTTTTCTGAAGCCCTGCTAAAGTTCTACTTCCAGGATATTCTTCCGCAACATGCAGACAAAGCTTAACCGAGTCTGGAAAATTACACCAAACGGACAACGCACCGCATTCATGTACACTCAGTATAAGAGTAATGTTTTGCATAATAACTATTTATTACTATTATATATTACTCACTGCTTTATCCATATTAAATTATTAATGAAATATTATTATCTATAGATAAAATATACTTAACCAAAAATAAGGTACCCTATGGNGTTTCTTATGTGCGTGGTGTCTTGAAAGTAATCGACATATATAGCCCATTCAAGGTTACTTCCAACTTTTCTGAAGACCTGCTAAAGTTCTACTTCCAGGATATTCTTCCGCAACATGCAGACAAAGCTTAACCGAGTCTGGAAAATTACACCAAACGGACAACGCACCGCATTCATGTACACTCAGTATAAGAGTAATGTTTTGCATAATAACTATTTATTACTATTATATATTACTCACTGCTTTGTCCATATTAAATTATTAATGAAATATTATTATCTATAGATAAAATATACTTAACCAAAAATAAGGTACCCTATGGNATCCATATTAAATTATTAATGAAATATTATTATCTATAGATAAAATATACTTAACCAAAAATAAGGTACCCTATGGTATTTTGTGTTAACGCGTGTATAAAACGCTTGTGATGGTTACCATAACATAAATAGGAAACAACCAAACACGTCTTGATCTTTCAAAGTTTGATTCGAAAAGTGTGAATAAACCGCGAAGGGGCTATATAGTCTAAAGTGCGTGTTCTTTTCGTAGTTCAGCACAAAGGACATTGCATTTCAAACACACTGCAACGAGAGCCAGGTAGGAGGACCCCTTAAGAACGTAGAAGTGAAAGAGTCGCTTGTACAGCAAACTGCAGCCGCATAGGCCAGCAACATGGCGGCACTCACCAGCAAAGTGATGACGCCGTTCTCCATCGAGCGCTTGGTAAACTACTCGCTCAGCCAGTAGGGAACCTTCCGCAGCGTGCAGTAACCAATCAGCCGCACAGGCCCGTTCCCAGAGCCTCGCGCAGCCAATCAGAGAATGGGTACGCCCGCATCAAACGAACCGCCACGCCATTTCGTCTCCGCGTAGTTATCTACTCTGCGACTCCGCGACGCAGTTGGTCCGCGCGCCGAATACGGAGAGAGAGGTCCTGGTTTCGAGTCCCGGGTAAAGCATGGTTCCCACCAACTGGAAACAATGCCAAACGCTACTCTACTCAAACGACTTCTATTTCATAAATTGACGTCAAATGTATTAAAAATAATAAACGTGCTGGCTTCACCCAAGTGTAAAAAAAAAGTTGGCAACGGGTTCGATTCCTGGCAATGGACACGAAAATAATTAGTTGGTTGGTGGGTTTGCTCACTAGTATTTTGCGGAACACAACAGTAAACAACTGTAAAAAAATTCTGCCTAGTAGTATTTGGCAGCGCTGCCAAAGGATCTCTTGCTAGCCTTAGTCGTGTCAACTCAGCGAAACTGCAAAAACCGCGTGATCGAATACTGACATGACATTTGTTTGGATTNCTAGCCTTAGTCGTGTCAACTCAGCGAAACTGCAAAAACCGCGTGATCGAATACTGACATGACATTTGTTTGGATTAATTTTCTAACAGAAACCTGCTGTTTTATATTTTAAAAAAAATTTATAAGCTACAAACATATATATATAATTTAAATTTAAAAAAAATATATACACCAGGTGAGGCACCTAAGTCAGGCCACCTGAATAAATATCAGCACCAATTTCAGTGGCAGAAAGAANCTAGCCTTAGTCCTGTCAACTCAGCGAAACTGCAAAAACCGCGTGATCGAATACTGACATGACATTTGTTTGGATTTAGTTTTCTAACAGAAACCTGTTTTATATTTTTTAAAAAATTTATAAGCTACAAGCATATATATATAATTTAAATTTAAAAAAAATATATACACCAGGTGAGGCACCTAAGTCAGGCCACCTGAATAAATATCAGCACCAATTTCAGTGGCAGAAAGAAAATGTTTCAGAAAAAAGTTGCTTGGGTCCAAGGGGCTAATAACTTGATGGCGATATAGTCCCCGTACGTGGAATGGTAAAGAAGATACAAAGGTCAACCGCGTTAATTTAAATGGAATGATAATTGTTACTAACACCCCTCGACAGCGCGTATAAAGATGTAATAAATACGATGACATTGGTCTGTCATTCAAGATGGGTGAAGGTCAATGACGAAGCAAGCTGCGCCGCCAAAGCACGGAACAATGGGCCGACGTAGCGCCGTCCTGTAGCTGATGTTTGTTTAAACAATCGCCAGCCTCAGACTACGCTTCCTTTGTTATTGTGTTATGATATCAGGTGTTCAAACTGGTGACCTTGTGCATTGATATATACTGTAAAGCGATTCTGAGCGGGCAATACCCCACGTCGAATTTCATCCGGACTTATTGCAGAACAAGCTCGTGTTATACGGCCTTTCGTGTCTTCGGGAGTCGTCGGTGGTACTTTGTAGACCTGTTGCTTTAATGTCCCCCACAGATAAAAGTTCACAGGCGTTAAGTCTGGGGAACCTGCAGGACATTTCGTGTTTCCAGATCCAATGACCNTGCTTTAATGTCCCCCACAGATAAAAGTTCACAGGCGTTAAGTCTGGGGAACCTGCAGGACATTTCGTGTTTCCAGACCGACCGATCCAATGACTNCCCCCCGAAAGTTCTGTTGAGAACCATTTATCACATCATCATACGCACTGTCGAGGAGAGTTAATATAAACTATCATTCCATTTAAAGTAACGAAGTTGACCTTCGTACCTTCTTTACCCTCTCACGTACGGGATGATTATTACTATCTAAAATTATTAGCACCTTGGTCCCAAGCAACTTTTGTCTTAAACATTTTCTTCGGTCACTGAAATTGGCTGTGATATTCGGCCTGCCTCAGGTGCCTCACCCGGTGTATGTGAGTGTGTGTGTGTATATATATATATATATATATAACATTAAAGCTGTGTCAAAGAAAAGCGAACAATTATTCGAGCACGTATTTATGTAAGCAGCTCTAAGGTCAATTTTACTCAGGTTAGGAACAAAACGAGTTTTCTTATGGGAAAGTATGGCATAGGGAAAATTTCCATCGCTATGTGCTCAGTGTTCTAAAGAGGTCACTTTAAATTAAAATTTTAAGCTACGCGAATGATAAAAATTAAGATCTTAGTTACGAAGTTTTTTATATTTTATTTATTATTACTGCAATTATTTTGTTTCTTTAACGTAGAAAATAGAGAAAATCCGGTACACGTGGGACACTGGCGCTTACCTGGTGGCGAAANTCTAAAGAGGTCACTTTAAATTAAAATTTTAAGCTACGCGAATGATAAAAATTAAGATCTTAGTTACGAAGTTTTTAATATTTTATTTATTATTACTGCAAATATTTTGTTTCTTTAACGTAGAAAATAGAGAAAATCCGGTACACGTGGGACACTGGCGCTTACCTGGTGGCGAAAAATGTTAGTTGCCAAGTAAAAGCATTGAGCTTCCCAACCTAAGTAGAATGAACCTTAGCAGCGCTAACCAAAGTGTTCATGGTATGAGCATTCGACTGTAGGCACCTACCATTGGTAAAACAGCCGTTCGGTGCCGGAACTCAAGGAATGTGTTTGTGCGCATCTGGCAAGCGTAGTATATTACATCCACGCGGTTGCACCACAACCACTTGAGCTTACGTGTGGCTTAGAGACGATGGTACCACCGGGAATATAGTCTATTCGCGGTACCTTCACACTTTTGCAATCAAACCTTTGAAAAATTACCCCATGCAGGACGCACTTGGTTGTTTTCTCAATATGTTACACATAACAAGCGTTTTATACTTCTGTTGGTGCAAACGTATGTCATTTTATTTTAAAATTAAATTTTAAACATATTTTGTTTGTGAATTACAATATTTCATTTATAATTGATGTTAATAAAAATAGAGAGAAAATAGTTGTATTGGTAATGCATTGTAANAGAATTACAATATTTCATTTATAATTGATGTTAATAAAAATAGAGAGAAAATAGTTGTATTGGTAATGCATTGTAAAAAAATAGTTCTCAAGGAAAATGTTATTACACTGAGTGCGCACGAATGCGGTGCGTTGTTCTTTTGGTGTAACTTTCTCGACATAATTAGACCTGGCTTTCATGAGGCGGAAAAATAGCCGAAAGTATAACTTTAGTGGGGCTTCAGAAACTTTGGAAGTAACCGTGAATGGGCTACAGTTGACTGTTTCCAAGTATTCAATGCTCCGTACACGCGTCTGACAGTTGTATTTCCTTATTTGCTGCCATGCGCGTGTGAAACTACTTGCCCATTTCATTTGGCCAATGAAGATTGGGATACTCCAAAGCAGAAGGTTTGTGGGAGATTTGGGCGGCTCTTAACATCGTGGTTTTGCGCCGATGAGAGTGAAGTAAGGTGAGTATGGAGCAGCGCCGGAATGCAAGGGCGGGGAAACTGGTATTGAATGCGGTTCGCCTTGGTGGGGGGCGAGTAGTCTAATCACTACACCACCTACCCCCCTCCCCCCTACCTAGAACGTTTGTGATAAGTCTGCAAAGAACTTCAAAAAAATTTTCTTACCTTCAATCTTCAGAAACATTTCATAAATAATAATATAATTTAAAAAAAAAATTTCTACTTTATCACATCACTGAAGCTCATAGGTCTTCTGGAGTATTCAACTGACAAGTTTGTGTGTGATTCGGTGTTCTCTGTTGGGTTCTCATAGGGACTGTAGTTAATAATGTGGCCTAGGATACCTCAACTAGTAGATGGCAGCTGAGTTGAGTGCTTCGTCTACATAGCGAGTCAGACATGCTACCGCGGGACCGAACCGTAGAAAGGAATATGGCGTAAAGTATATATGCCAATTTCTGCTATACCCAGCTTCTCAGTCTCATCGTTTTATATCCACTACAACTCACAAAACCACGTGGATTAGAATTACGTTAGTCCATGGTTTATAACAACACGTGATCTGAATTTTACTGCACTTCCTCTGGTCAAGTTTTATTGCAACAAATTATTTTATTCAACACAGCGAATTTTTGTATACGTAAAGTTACGGGTTTATTGAAAAAACGAAACGTAAAAAAAAGTCCACGTGTATTACTGAACACTTTTTTTTGACAATTGTGCGGGCAAATCCTAAGACAATATCGCAGACATGACAAGAAGTTGAAAATCAGCCTACCTGATTATTCGTGCGTGTACTAGGCACGTTCGGCAGGACTTAATAACGTGTACATTAAACAAATGCTTGAACATTTGTCTCGGATGTCCGCTCTCAGCGCAGTCTGACAGGATCGAACACACTGTTGCGAGTTGTGGTCAGGCCCTTAGCTGAGCGGCCTGCCTGATCACACCTTCACTTATTTATCCAGGACACGGGCCGTGATCGCTGAAATTAGTTATAGAAATCGCAAACCACATAAACCCCCTCCACCGGCCAGTAAACGGGGACAACGCTGCTGATATAGGACAGTGTAGTCCGCGGGCGGTGTCTTTTGTCGCCGGGTCATTGGAACGAGAAGAACCACTGAAGATGGGTCGACTTGCGCCATCTTAATCAGCCTCCGGAATCGTGAACAAGGTGGGGACTCTCCAATTAGGTTTTACTCAGAACGTGGCTGGTTAAATCTTTATAAAATAATATAATTTAATATTTTAGTATATTTGCATAGCTTNNNNCCCCCCCCCCCTAGGTTCATATTCAATCATATTTATATTGAAATAATATTGTACAATCTTAATGTGAACTAAACCTCTTTTATATAGTGTCCATTACATAACTCTTATCAATAACTTGTTACGCCCCTATATCCCCGTTAAGGATAAATATCAATAAAATATCAAAAGCATAACCACACGATTTGCAGACCGAGTCATGTACACTCATGAGATACCAAACATTCTCGGCACTTGCTCACCAGTGTCGATATTTGTAGGCCCAAAGTTTTGAAAACATTGCTCCTTCTTCTAGCAACCAATGATGTTTAATTTTCAAAACGTGTTTGTATTTGAGCAGCCAGCAACAAGGAAACAATCCACCAAAACGAGACATAAATAAAATGTTTTTTTTTACTCTTCTAAACAGTAAATTATATTAAACATGTAGGGGAACCTACATAATAAATTGATACATTTATAAGGTATCAAGTATGAGACAGATCGTTTCTACAGCTCTACGTAATTGTATTTATCTCAGAGGCCTGGTCCCGTGTTACAAAATACCGTATATGTTTACAGACTGCAACATGTGTGTTGACGATTTCTTTAATGCTCTAGAGGATCGTATGCGTTCTCAGATCATCAGTACGTAGCTGTGGCTGCTAGTACTTAAGGCAGCGTCAAGTACACAGCATCTTCGCGTTAGCGACTGGGCCTGTTCTAAGCAATAACCACATAAAAGTGTATTACGTGTTATGGATATAAATACATTAGCTGTCAGGTTTACATTCACTGAACTCGCTGTTATACAACTGAAGGAATATAATCCAACGACGCCTATAAAAATCTATAATAAACAATTTCATTTTACTACCTTACTATCATCAGCACGTAACTGTCAGTGGAAGCTGTGCGGAAATCAGCACGGCCAAATAACATCCACAAATCTAATTGTCTCTTAAGCACGTGGGGATATGCTCGTCCAGGCCTCTCAGTTATTTTACGGTCATTATAAATTAAAATGACTATCTGGAAATTAATGTAGCTTGCTGCAATAAATATGGACGACTAATGGGTTCAGTAATGCGGGGAGCAATAAAAATTCCAATTTTAAGGACCATTGGGCTTCACTCTCTTGTCTGTTTTAATGGTGCTTCATCTTCCGCGTATCTACTCGGTTCGTTGGTGGGCCCGTCCCTCTTTCGAAAGCGGTCAGCACGACAAATTAGCATTTTTTAAATTGAGGTTTTTAACGACCCTGCTTAATGTCGGGGAGCTAATCGACGGGCGGCTTACAATCTGCAGTAACTTAAGTTTACATCTGGGGAAAAAAAAAGATAAACACGTTAACAGCTTACCCAGGACTCGATCCCGGAACTTTGCGGCACGGAGGGGGCGTAACGTTATGTGGGTTTGACGGCGCGATGCTCTCTGGTTCGTTGTTGGCTGAAAACGTTTAAGGGGAATGCCTAGTAAATAATATTTAATGCATCAATGTCACATCCGGCCATAATAAAGGATTGCAACGGCGATGGAAAATAGCATAAACAAGCTTAGGTTGTGTTCCGTTTCCTCAGAATTTTTAGTTATGACTGTATGGTTTGAGTAGAGCAATCTGTTCAGGGGAGTAACAACATTGTCGCTCTAGTATAAAACACTGTTTTTCAGGAAAACAAATAGAGTAAATAATGGGCTACAATTCAGCGATTTCGCCTACATTGACATATTTCGACGACCACATTTATGTTTAAATGGCCAAACTTATATACGTGTAACACAATATCAACTTTCATTTCTGTCCTGAAAAAATATTTACATTGGATTATTCCATAGTTTTAAATAATTATAATATGCACAACTGTTTCCAATGAGAGCCACATGGCAACTAAATGAGGCCCCTTTAAAACCCTGCAACGATCAGCACCTGTGGACAGACTCTGCATTGTCCACAGCGCATGCGCGTGTGAAAACGAGCCACTTATTAACCAACTATCACAGGCTGAACTGCAAAGACACTCGTTTCAACTGGTATTATAGGAAGATTAAGTTAAGGTTAGTGTAAACTATAAAATCACATATAGGCTGTTCGAAAACTCAGTGACTCCAGACATAGTTCATTTGGATCAATAGTAACACGAAAGCTTTATACACTTATATCCGGAAAATTATTTTTAATAGAGCCATATATTATTTAGGTGAAGGGATCCCACCCATTTTGGAATTTTTTGTTTTACAAATTTTTGAAATCAAACTTATTGACCGAACATTAAAAATCAAAGAATAGCATGGCTTATAAGACTTCTTAACATAAGTTTTGAAGTTTATAGGTTAATTATTAAACAATGAGGGACCGTTTATTACGGTTATCTGATGTGAAACGAGTTATGGAAGAAAACGAAGCTGGGCTTCGAAATTATTTACAATGTTCCCTGTTCCCTGACAAGCTTGGTTTGCAAATATTAATTTCGGATTTTTAAGTTATGAAGGAATATATGTAAATATATGATACGATGAGGGGGGATCTACCTCCCGTTAATTAGAGACGTTTCATATTTTTGAACTCTGCATATTAATTACAATATTTATTTTTGTTTTGTGTACAAGTAATAATTAACCAGTTTCGTTACAGTTTCATTGCTTCGCTTGACATTTCTATATAAGACGGCTCTATGACAAAGTTAATTTTACGCGTGGCGGAACAACTCATTTTGCACAGTAATATAAATAAATGGAGATAATGAAGAATTCTGACGGCCTCCGTTTATTTTTCTTTATTTTCGTTGCCAGCCAATGATCAGTTACGCATTCTAATCACCCCAGCACCTATGCCCTTTTTGGATAATACGGGAGTATAAGTAGATCCTATAGTTATCTATTTTCCTACTTTTCCAACCTTTCTCTTTCTCAGACCACGCATTTTTTTCCCCCTTTTTCTTTTGCTTGATTACATGCAAGCTCCTATTTGGTTCTTTTGAATTTATTTCTTTGCATACCATGACACCCTTAATACGGTTCTACGGCCAAGTTGCCCGGAGGGTGAGTGTAGCGAAATTGATCCTGCCATCCACCCCTGACTTTCTTACCAACCTGAGAGTTATTTTTTTTATACTAATGTAAATATTTCTACTCTACTTGGGAAGGAGGAGGGGGGGTACACGCAGCGGCTAGGGTGCCCGCCTTCTAGCACGAGGACCCAGGTTCGATTCCCGGCGGAATCGCCACGTATTTTAGAACGTGGGAATCGTACCGGACGATGCCGCTTGTCGACGGGTTTCCTCGAGAATCTCCAGTTTCCCCCGCCCTTGCATTCGGTATTCGATTGATTGAAGAGATATGGGCGGCTCTTATCTTCGAGGTCTTGAGAGCCGATGAGGGTGAAGCGAGGTGACTATGGAGCAGCAGCGGAATGCAAGGGCGGGGGAAACGGGAGATACCCGAGAAAACCCGCCGACCGAAGGCATTGTCTGGCACGGGTGGCCCGACCGGGAATCGAACCCGGTTCGCATTGGTGAGAGGCGAGTAGTCAAACCACTACCCCGCCGTGACCTCCTATTGCATTCCGGCGCTGCTCCACACTCACCTCGTGTCGCCCTCATCGGCTCTCAAGACCTCGATGTTGAGAGCCGCTCAAAACTCTCCACTCCAGTCTACTCTACTTTTCTGAGCAACTCGTTACTGGCGGTGCAGGTTTTCTGTTCGGGTAGTAGTTGCGTCGGATTTAACAAGGCGGAGGTGTATCGGTGAACGTTGATCTCGTCCGTGACCTTGGCACTCGCCAGTGTTTACTGGGCGTTGCTGTTACCTGCGGCCAAGTGGATGTGGTGATTTAGCTCCGCGGGAATGCCGGCTAATAATTTTCTGCCGTGTCGAGTTCTCGTTCGGAAAGAACCTTGAAGTCTTGTATCGAGGGCCGAGCTTCAAATGTCGATAACGTTATCGGCTGAATTTGTTGCTAGTGGGCGCCATTTATGTAAGTGTATGTATGTACATGCATGCGTATATACACTCAAGAGCCAAAAAAAAACTGGTAGAGGGGTGCGTATGCAAATAACAGAGGCATGGAACCAATCAGAGTAACGCGATGCGGTCGGCAGCTAGATCGGTTAATGCTACTACAATGGCAGGTTATCAATATTTAAGTGAGTTTGAACGTGGTGTTATAGTCGGCGCACGAGAGATGGGACATAGCATCTCCGAGGTAGCGATAACATTTAAATGTTCGCGTACGACCATTTCACGAGTGTACCGTGAATATCGGGAATCCGGTAAAACATCACATCTTCGACATCGCTGCGGCCGGAAAAAGATTGTGAAAGAACGGGACAAACGACGACTGACGAGAATCATTAAACGTGACAGACGTGCAACCCTTTCTCATTGGCGCAGATTGGCTATATATATATATATATATGTGTATATATATATATATAAAATATGCAAAAATATAGAAAAGAGTGTTGGGTTTGGAACAGCCTTAAATTAAGAGTGCGACTTAAGGCACTCTAGATGCCACACAAGAGGCGGAAAAGGTTTATTACGTCATTATTGTTTGAAAATCACTTTCGCTGATATATCAGCCACGCAGTAGCTACACTGAGAGAGAGGTTTTGTTGATTCAAACAAAGTTTGTTTGGCACAACCAAATTAATTGTTTGTATAGGGACAATAAAACATGTTGTAAAAAAAATTTCGTTCTTATTTGGTTACCCTAAACTAAGATTTTGTTGGTTCAACCAAAAATTTGTTTGGCTTCGCGTACATTAAACAGTTTCAGTTAATATAAAAAAAATTGGGAAGGCGGACCGAGACTCAAAGCCAGATCACCTACGTCTGAGAGCAACGTCTTATGCGCGGTTGCACCATTAACAGCCCTGAACCAAGATCCTAAGATTTTGGTCCAAATACGATCTTCAGTTGGATCCGAGTTCCAATGTACGAGTTCCACCAGCACGAACTTCCGAGTTCCGATCGCAGATCTCCTGATCTTGGTTCGGAACTAGGATTGAGGTGATAAACTGTTTGTGATTGGCTCTCATTAAGTGACGTCATGATTGAACTGTTTATTTTAAAGTTCGGAGACAATTAATAAGTTTTTGTTGACATTATCTTTTAAAACTAGGATTTTTTACTATATAATTTAGTTGAAAGCACTGCAAAATTTTCGTTTCAGTTCTTTTGTTTAATTGGAAACACTCTGCACACACTTTTTTGTTATTTTTTAATACCAATATTACTGAATACGGTAGTGTACATAGAACTTAATAGTGCGATGTTTTATCTGTTTTAAGCTCAATAATTGTTTAACGAATTTTACTGAATAATATTTAATTGTGTATAATGTTATGAATTCCCAAAAAAAATGGATTTAGCGCTATCTTTTGGCGTATTTGGAAACTATATTTGCCAGTAACGGTTGCTCTTTCGTGAGCAAATATTTTGACGTGAGATTTAAATCGTGCGGAAAATTAGGACATTTCCTAATATTCTGAATGGTTTTCCAAGTTTTCCGTTTTGTTTACTCAGAGCGATAAGCATGAATTTCGTTCTATCTTTACAAAACATTAATACTATCTTTAATTAAATTAATGCATTGTATCTTAATCCTTTGTAAAATGACTCAATTTACAGTCTACAACAGTATAAACAACCGAATCCATTTTTTACGATTTAAATATTATCCTTGATTAATAGTAAATAAAAATGTTTAACAGTACTTTTATCTTCACATAACCCATATCAAACACAGATTTTATTCTTCTCTGTTCAATTTATAAATACTTAATAAAATATATTTTTAAGTGCTAAACAGAGGTTAAATACCGAATATTTGAATGGCGTATGAGATCACTTTCCTGTCTATGTGTCTGTTTATTTAAAAATGTAAAGCATTGGTTGGGGCATGAAAGAGTTATCCTTAACAGAGTTCAGTTCAGAGCGCTTGAATCTTCGTAGTTACACACAAAGTCCACACGCCAGTTAGTTGCTTACAGGTAGCGGCTATGATGTACATACTTACTTACTTACTGTATATGCCAGCATATTTTACAATAGGCTATTAGCGGTAAAGTGAGCACTTTTCAGGCAGTATCTTCAGACATAATAATAACCAATAAATGCATTTCATTTTGGCTTTAGACTTTTGGCTTTGGTTATGGTGAGATGTATACACTGTTTATTACTAACATAGCAGTGTTTACAGTAACAATAGATGGAAGCCAAATTATTCTTTACGATATATCGAATCTCGGGTAAGTCACTTGTGTATTTTAATTGTCTTTGTACTGTTTCACGTGTTTTTGGTTTCATCTATAATGATATTGCTGCCAATGAGACGTCAACGCCCTACCTACCATCTAAGCTTTCAAGAACTTCACTAAAATGTATTTCCACCCATGAAGAGGAAAGTAGGCTTATTAGTTATCAGTAAATTCTTTGGCTGAAAGAAAATAATAACCACGGCTTCAATAGCGCTCATTTTACTGTGAACAGCCTATACCATTGTAAGGCGGTCAATAATTATTCCTTTATTGCTTTGGTAGAGAAAGTAAGGTGGAAATAAAGCAGAGACGGAATGCAAGGGCGGGAGAAACGGGGAGTGGCCGTGAAGTGCCTCCAGCCTACTTCAACGTCCGCCACGTTATCTACAGGCGAGATGTCAGGAGTGACCTCGTCAGGAATTGAATCCCGGCCGTATAACCGTGAACCAACTACAGCTGACTGACAATCGGTTGTTTCACTTCCTCGTGGTTTCCTTCTCGAACGAAAGAGAACCTATGAGTAGCCAGTCATAGCTCACTTCTAGTAATACTCAAGTATAATTCACTGTTATTTATAAACGTGCATTTACGTTCACGAAAATGAACAATCCTTTGGCCGGAGTTATTTTTACATCACCACAGCAAACGTTATTGCATGGACATAACATTTTCTGTTCCACATTAATTTATGGCTTCAGGCGTTGCTAATAATGTTTAGAGACCCGGAAATATTGCGAATTAATTTCAGGAGAGGATAAGATTCAAGCACGTATACATTTGACTTTAATTTTCAGTTGGATCGCAGTTTATATGACACGCCGTGGACGAGTTTGAGCCGATAGATAACCTGTAAGGAAACAAGTACCGACCCATGTGCTACCTGTAAAATTAAGCTAGCTTGCAATCAACTGCATCACGGAGTTGGGATTCGGAGCATCAACTTCGGATGAAATCAGTGTGATGTTTTGAATGATAGGGTTCACTAACCTGAGATATTTACTCGGCCATCATTTTGAAAATAAGCGCCTGAGTCACTAAAACACATAAGTTTACATAGACTACCGTTACGCTACTTGTGTGGAAAATTTGATGGAAATCGGTTTATTGGTCTAGGAGATAAGGTATCAAAAACCTTATTTTCTTAAATGGGGCTATCTTAAAAATTGCTTAAAAAGAGGCTCTGAATACGATGTTTGTAATATATAATGTCAGCATAAAAATATTGATTGAAATTGTTAAATTGTTAAATAGATATGCCAAACATATAAAAATATTTATATAACCGCCATTTTCAAAATAATTATCTCGGCCCATTTAAATTATGTAACTTTACATGGATTTCTGTAGCTGTGCAAAATTTTGTGGAAATTAGTCCAACTATTCCGCAAATTTGACAAAATGTTCCGTTTACTCACCTGACACTACTTTGCAAAAAATCCTGCAAACAAAAATCTCTGTATGCATATCGGTTGATTGGTCCTCGAGATATGGCATAAAACCTCCATTGATCATGTGACGATTTTCATAAATTTAGCGCAAACCGTTTATATATTAGCACATTCGATTATCGTCATACATTAAATATACACAGTTAAATTTAAATATATTGCATAATTTCGTAGATATAGCACACTAAGATAAAATGTTTGTATACGCGCCATTCTGAAAATAAGCGACTTACATACTTAAAACATATAAATTAATATAGCCTACTACAGTACAACTTCTTCGCCAAATTTGAAATAAATCGGTTGATTGTTTACTGAGATAGCATATTAACTGTATTAGTTCAAGTTGGACTGTCTTCCAAAGTGGCTGAGACATAAGACTTTGCATATACAATTTTAATTGATATAACTGATACTGTTAGCATACAAAGTTAAGTTGAAATTTGTTTTGCAATTTCGTTGATAAAAAATTCTCAGTTTAAATGTTGATATGGCCGCCATTTTGAAAGTATGTGTGCCTGACCCCCTCGAAATGTAATAGTTTACAAAGCCTGCCATTAAGCTAATTGTTAGGCAAATTTGGTAGAAAACTATTGTTTTTTCTGGAGATCACATAATTTAAATTTTTCATGTGATACTATTTTACAGAATGGCGTGCAAAAGAGATTTTGTGTGCACACATTTGATTGCTGTAATATATATGTTAAATTATGGCAATGTAATAATAATTATTTGGTAACTTCAGTTTTAAGTTGTTGGCAACACTGTGTAGTGTTTTGTTTTTTCTAGTTGATAAATATATAACGGTCAACATTGTTGTATCAGTTTTGCTGTTAAAGTATAATAAAACATTTCGTTTATTAAAAGGCCTTTATTCATTAAACCTCAACAGGTTATGGGCCCAGACACATAGTTCTGCATAGAATCTGTGAAGGGATAGAAATATCGGCGAAAATATTGGTGCCGGCCCGCGATAAAAGTGAGGTTATACGTGACCGCGCCAAGAAGGAGTAATACTCGTTCATTCTCTAAATTGAGCGAGGCAGGACAACGAAATGGAAGGAAATCAGTGTGTGATCAAACTGGAAGGACCTAGCAACTGGAACCTGTGGAAGTTCCAAACAACGGTATTGCTACGAGGTCAAGGATGGCTCGACATAGTTGAGGGGCAGAAAATAAAACCTGAGGCAGCGGCTGAACATGCTGCTTGGGAGTCAAAAGATGCTAAGGCTCAGACACTACTAGTTACCAGAATGACGGAGAAAGTCATGTTGCATATAATTTCTTGCACAACATCTGCTGAAATGTGGCGTAAACTCCAAAGTGTTTTCGAGCAAAAGTCGGAAACAAGCATCCATATTACACAGCAGCGATTTTTCCAGTTTAAGTTTGAAAAAGGAACTGAGATGTCAGTATTTTTGTCAAAAATACAGGAGCTGCAAAATCAGCTTAAGCAAATGGGAGAGGAAATATCAAACAAGTTAGTTATTACAAAGGTACTAATGTCGTTGCCAGATGAGTACAAACACTTTGTGTCGGCGTGGGAGTCGGCGCCAGACGATAAACAAACCCTGGATAATCTGATAGCCAGGCTTCTGGTGGAAGAAGAAAGGGTGCAGGAGAAGGGTGAAGCGTCTCAACAAGCTTCATCTGCATTCTTTGTTAAAAATAGAAGAAACATAAAGTGTCACAAATGCAACAGACTGGGGCATTTCCAAAGCGAATGCAGAAGCAAAGTGAATAACAGTGAATTACAAGACAATAACAGTAACAGTAATAAGTGTTTTTATTGCGGAAAGTTCGGACATTATAAGGCACAGTGTCGCTTTAGGAAGTACAGGGGCAGTAAGGAAAGTAATGCATTTGTCGTGTCAAACGCAGAATATGAACATTATCAAGAGTCAAAATGGCTGGTTGACTCTGGGGCCAGTGAACATATGTGTAACAATCGCGCGTTATTTTCATCATTTCAAATTGTTTCACAGAAATCTGTGATTCTCGGCAATGGGCAAGCGATTAGTGTGTTAGGCTGTGGGCAGATGGCGGTAAAAGTGCACAATGGGAACGAATGGATCAACACAAACATAGACAACGTTCTTTACGTTCCCGAACTGAAAACGAACCTTTTCTCTATGAATTGTGCGACTGACAAAGGTTATGTCATAATGACAAGTGACAGCTCATGTAAATTTTATAAAAACAAAGAAGTTTTGGCGGTTGCAAACCGAATTGGGAGCTCGTATTATATGGATTTCCGATATGAAAATGATATTGCGAGCGTAGCTAGTACTACAAACGATGATTTAAATGTGTGGCACGAAAAATTGGCTCATCAAAACTTCGATTATGTGAAGAAAATACTTGCCACAAGGAAAATAAATGTGAAACAAACGTCTGCTCCAACCTGTGAAAGCTGCTTGAAGGGAAAAATTCATCGATTACCTTTTCATAACAGCGAAAATGGTACTTCTAAAGCATGTGAATTAATCCATGCGGACACGTGCGGTCCCATGGAGGAGGTATCTGTCGGCGGGTCGAGGTATTTCGTAGTGTTAAAGGACGACTTCTCAAATTATAGAAGTGTCTATTTCATTAAAAATAAGCATCAGGTGAAGAACTGCATAGAAGATTTCATTAATAAGGCGGAGATTTTAACTGGGAACAAAGTAAAATTGTTCAGAAGTGATAATGGGCTGGAATTTGTGAATAAAGAAGTGAGTGAAATGTTCTCAAAACGTGGCATAACACATCAAACTACAGTACCATATACTCCGGAACAAAACGGAAAGGCCGAAAGAGAGAACCGAACTTTGGTTGAAGCGGCAAGAACAATTTTACATGCAAAGAGTTTACCTAAGAAACTATGGGCAGAAGCGGTACATACTGCTGCATTTACTCTGAACAGAACGGGTAAGAGTAAAGTTGAAGGAAAAACACCATATGAGGTATGGACCAATAAAAGTTTCGATATTCAACAATTAAAAGTCTTCGGCACACCGGTGTATGTACACATTCCAAAAGAAAGACGAAGAAAATGGGATAGCAAAGGAGACAAGGGATTGATGGTCGGATATGGCGAAGATACCAAGGGTTACCGGATATACTTCCCACAGAAAAATACTGTAGAGACAAAGCGTGATATTGTTTTCTTAGAACAGAAACAAGAAGGAAGGGAAGAACCCCAAGTTACACTTGATTTGGAGAACGAGTTGAAACAAATAGTAGATAAAGTTGATGGAAACCAAGACTTACAAGAAACTCTGGTTAACATGAATGAAAGCTTAATAACTCAAAATGAATCTGGAAGTGAATATGAACCATGTACAAGTGAAGAAGAAAGCGTAATCACACCATTACAAAATGGAAATGAACGAAGCAAGCGTGTAAGGAAACAGACCGAATTTTATCAATGCAACAACATCTACAGCGAAGATGATAATCCAGTGACTTACAAGGAAGCAATGAAAAGAAAGGATGCTTGTAAATGGAGTGAAGCTATCAATAGAGAACTGGAGACACTGAAAGAGAACAACACTTGGGATTTATGTGAAGCACCAGCAAAAGAGAAAATAGTGAGTAGTAAATGGGTTTTTAAAGTAAAGACAATAAATAATGTTCAACAGTATAAAGCTAGATTAGTTGCCCGAGGGTTTGAACAGGATGATGTATTAGATCTGAATGACATCTATGCTCCAGTTGCAAAATTACCTACATTTAGACTTTTTGTTGCTATAGCAACCAAATTAAAATTGCCAATCTATCAAATGGACGTAACGGGAGCATTTTTGTATGGAGAAATAAATGAAAATGTATTTATTCGTTTGCCGGAAGGGGCTTATTCGGGTAATAATAATATTGCAAAATTAAACAAGTCTCTATATGGTCTGAAAAGTTCACCAAAATCCTGGAATAATAAATTTAATTCTATTATAACAGGAGAAGGCTTTGTTAGTTCAAAAAGTGATTCATGCTTGTACAAAAGGTGCAATGGTAAAGATAAAATGTTTGTTTTGCTATATGTTGATGACTTGTTAATATTTGGTACAAATGAGGAGAAAATTGTTCAGTTTAAAAGTGTCCTAAACAAAGAATTTAAGATGAAGGATCTAGGTTTAGTAACCAATTTTTTGGGTATAAATGTTAACCAAAATCTAGAAACGGGGATTACTGAATTAAGCCAAAGAAATTACCTAGAAAATGTACTTAAAAGGTTTAATATGGAAAACTGTAAACCTATGTCAACTCCTATTGACCCAAACTTTAATGTTAAAATACTTGAAAATTGTAATAAAAGTAATGATGAGAATATTGAAAAATATTGTAGAGAAGTTATAGGATGCCTTATGTATGCAGTGTCAAGTACTAGGCCTGATTTATGTTTTACTGTCTCAATGTTGAGCAGATTTCAAACATATTCAAATGATATGTTAGTAACTGCATTAAAAAGAGTCCTGCGGTATGTCAAGAATACACTAAATTATATGTTAGTTTTCAAGTGTGAAGATAATGTCCTAGAGGGATATTGTGATGCTGATTGGGGAGGTGATCTCAAAGACAGAAAGTCTACCACAGGCTATTTATTTAAGTTTTCCAATTGTTTGATTTCTTGGTGCTCGAAGAAACAAGTATCAGTCAGTCTGTCGTCAACTGAGGCTGAGTATGTTGCAGTGAGTATGGCAGGAAGCGAAGCCTGTTGGCTGATAAACTTGTTAAGTGATTTTGGTTACTCAAATGTATGTCCAGTAAGTATGTATTGTGACAACCAGTCAGCCATTTTTATTGCAGGCACAGACACTGTTAAGCGCCTCAAACATATTGATATACGATATCACTTCATAAAGGATTTGATTAAAGATAATAAGATCTGCCTTCATTATGTGAAAACTAGTGAACAACCAGCTGACATACTCACTAAGGCTTTAAGTCAAGAATTATTTGTAAGATGTTTAAATAAGTGTTTTATTCAAACTTAGAAATAAGATATAATTGTATCAGATAAGATATAAGATAGAACTGTATTACATTGAGAGGGGGTGTTAAAATATGGCAATGTAATAATTATTATTTGGTAACTTCAGTTTTAAGTTGTTGGCAACACTGTGTAGTGTTTTGTTTTTTCTAGTTGATAAATATATAACGGTCAACATTGTTGTATCAGTTTTGCTGTTAAAGTATAATAAAACATTTCGTTTATTAAAAGGCCTTTATTCATTAAACCTCAACAATATATAACCATCATACAAAGCTCCACTGGAATTAATTGCATGATTTCGACGACATAACATATAAAACTAAAATAGCTATATGGACGCCATTTTTAAAATAAGAATCTGACATACCTTATTTATATCAGTTAACATTACCTTATGTAGTATTACTTGTGTGCCATATTTGGTACGAATCGGCCAATTTTTTCCCGAGATATAACATAAAAACTTTATTTTATTTGTGTGGCAATATCTTACAAAATGGAGGGGAAAAGAGGTTCCGTGGGGACACATTTGATGTTTGTTATATATACTCCCAGCATACAAAGTTAAGTTGGAGTTGATTCATTGTTTTCGAAGATATAGCATATTATGCTGAAATTAACATATTTCAGCCATTTTGAAAATAAGTGTCTCACATACTTGAAATATATTTGTACATATAAACTGCGTCAGTACTACTTGATTGCCAAATTTGCAAGGAATCTGTCATTTGTTTTCCGATAAATAACACAAAAACTTAATTAATTCATGTAGCGCTATCACACAAAATGGCGGACAAAAGTGGTTTTTTAGTTTTTATGATGCTTGTAATACATACATTTATAATACAAAACTAAATTTGGTTGAAATTGGCCAAACAGTACGACAGTTATAACAAATAAACCTAAAATATTTGCATGCCCGCCATTTAGAAAAAAGTTTCTAATTAAGTTCTATTACTTACAATCAGCTGGGCAATGATAGTGTTAATTACCTGCCAAATTAGGCGAAAATAGGTTCAGCAGTTTTCGAGATATAAAATAACAGCTTTATTTTTCATGTGGCGCTATCTTACAAAATGACGGACCAACAACAGTATTCACCTCTGAATGTAATGCTTACAACTTTCGCTGTCAGCATACAAAATGTGGTAAAAATCGGTTAAATCTTTTCCGAGATATGACCTACGCTCTTAATTTTAAAATGCTGCCATTTTGAAAGTAGGTGTCCGCGTATTCGAAATCTGTAAAAGTTAGGTCCTTACTCAGCAGTATATGTGTACTGAGTTTTGTGAAATTCGGTTCACATGTTCAAAAATTGAAGGGGACACACACACACACACACACACAGACAGACAGAAAAGTGATCTCATACGCCTTTCTTTCCTTTGGAAAGTAGGCTAAAATGACTACAAGGAAAAAGTGACTAAGGCCTCAAAAGTGCTCACTTTACTGTGAACAGCCTATAACTTATACCTGCTGTACGTAAGCACCGACAAAATTAGTTTCATTATAACAACCAATATAGACTGTGTGTATGGCTATAGTAGTATGAACTGCTCTTAACCAAGAACGTTAGTACTGTTTATGATTCTATATATCAACAGGGGCTATTATTGGACATTGAGACTAGCACAGTGCCGCCCTAAAATAACCTCTCTCTATATTGTCTATAGTTAGGGGCAACTGTATTTCGCGAGAAGATTTCAGGACACTGGTACTCTAAAACACTAGAGCTCAGATCCACTTTCGTGATTTGATGATTTTAACTGTCGCACCTTGCAGGTGTCTGCCCTCGAACCACGGACACTCGCTTTTGGAGTTACCTAATTCTGATTGGCCCAGTCAGGTAAGGAACTGCCTCCCGGTAAAGACACGTGGCCAATAACCAAAGGAAACCCGCAGGTACCTATGCCATAGGACATTGGAGTCTAGCCTCCGCGTTAACCTTTTCGCGAAAAACAAGTAGCCCTATTTAAAGTCTATTCGCGGTATCGTCTCGTTTTTTAAATAAACCTTTGAAAAAATATCCTATGTATAATGTATTTGGTTATTTCCGAACTAAGTCGTGCATCGCGAGCTTTCTGTGCGTTTGTTAACATCAAAGTATATTTCTCTGTTGAATTGAACGTTTACAAATAATTTATCTATACATTATAAAATTTAATTTATAGTGAGTTATGGATAAAAACAGATGAAAAATATGTTATAATAAAGCGTTTTCATGTAAGATATTATTAAAAAGAGTGCACACAGATATGCTGCATTGTCCCTTTGTAGTAATTTTCTAGGCTAAGTAAAGCATTGTTTGCTAGAGGCGGAAGAATATCCTAAATGTAGAACCTTAGCGGGGCTGCAAAAAAAAGTGGGAAGTAACCGTGAATGAACTTTACACAGTTGTGCACACTGAAACAATGTGGGGTAAAAAAAAATGTTAAGAGATAAATGAAAGTGAAAAAATGATAATACCAATAGTTTTACAAAAACAAATACGCGGAAAGCTATTTTATGACAGGCCTAAATTAGCCAATTAAAAAAGAAATTAATTTTGAAGTACGAATCTGAGAGGACAAGAAATTAAAATATCCGGTTTCATTATGCTAATTGTAATGATCAGTTTTAATTATGGCCGTGACAGCGGTCAAGGCGGTTTGGTCGGTTTTATGATTATTTGAAGTGTAGATAGGCCTTAACGCAGACGGCAGCCGAGCACGCGATGTCCTGGTCACAAGGCGAGTGCACGACAACCACGGGGCTGACTCGAGGACCAGTTATCCAATCAGGTTCCACACCGCGCTGTTTATCTCCAACGTGTCAATTGGTATGACGCTCTCCTCGAGCGACTGTCGCCTGCGACGTGGATTACGGTAGATGCTAATTGGTGCCTGCGATCCTAATTGTAGTTCGGAAGTATCATTGTCCAATTAAAACTAAAAAAAAATCACCGAAGAGTCGAATTGTCGTGCCCGTTCTCTGATTGGCCGCGCGAGGTTCCGGGAGCGAATCTAGTGTCTGATTGGCTACTGCATGCTGCGAAAGGTCTCCCTATTAATTGGGCTGCCGCCCGAGAAGGAGGTTATCAGGAGCTGGTTCCGACATTTTCTTGGCTAGTGAGGCAATTTTTGTGGTGTGCGTTACTGGAGTTCGCGTTACAGGAGGTGGTTGCACATCTGTATTCTCAAGTACTCTGTGATAGTGTGACTTCGTGAACCGTGAGACAGAAGACTTTGTCCTCGGAGATTAAGGCGAATAAAAAATTGTAAACGCCTTAAAGTCACGTCCGATTTTAATACAGCAATCTTTTCATAAAGATACAGCATTATCACTATAGTTTAAAACGCAGTTTTACAGAAAAATAAATATCATAAAGAGAGGGTTACTTAAAATTTTTTTTTTTTCATTTCGACACTTTTTCAATTAATACATTTGTGTTTAACCAAATTTATGGAATGGCAACAAAATGTCCAGTTTCATTTCTGCCCTGAGAAAAGTTTACATTTAAATTATTCCATAGTTTTTTAAAAATTAGGATATACCCAACTGCTTACAATGAGATACATGTGACAACTAGGCAAGCCACTTAAAGATGCGAAATTTCATTAAATGGTGCGTATTAACGGTTCCAATATCATTATTTTCGGTTAACTTCAAAACACACTAATCACCAACTGAAGAAATAACATAGATATTGCTCCCTCGAAATTTAATACTGGCTTATTCAGTGTATTTATAACCATAATAATCTTAAAATGCCCATTGTTCTCGCCTTCAGAAATGTTCAACATGAATGAGAGGAGAATGGCGCTGAATGAAGCCGAGGAATGAATGAGATGACAATGATATTGGGACGAAGAAACTACTATAGATAAGGGAGGAAACGGGAGTGTTCTGAGAAAACCTACACACCGCCACTGTGGCCGCCCACTCAGCCCACATAAAAAAAAAACACCGAAAAAACCCCGGTCTGTCGGAAAGCACTGAATGTTTAAGCATACACGGAAGAGAAACGGCCGTTTATACAAAGGGCTGGCTGTAACAGCACGCGATAGCAAAATGACGTCACCGGTCAGCAACTTGTCGGAACGGCGTTCACCAATCAGTGCTCGGTATCTTGTCCGCCAGCCGGCTGTCCAGCACGACAGCAAATCTTTCGCAGTACGCGGTAAGCTCGTTCCCAAAGCCACGCGGAGCCAGTCACCGGACACGCCATTTGCTTCTATTGGCCTACCTATTCTTTGACGTTGAGCTAGGTAACAACTTGGGGGGGGGGGGACACCTCCAGACACTGTCAGCCGGGTTCAAACTCACGATATACCGAATACGAGGCAAGTATGCCACATCACGACAAGAATACACGTGGTACCAATCAGTTCAGCAAGACGAATCTAGCCAAATCAAAATTAAAATGCATTTCGAATGAAACACTTTTTTTTTTTTTTTTCAGAATTAATCTAGATTTTTTTTTATTGTGTATTGTACATTGGCGCGTGGTGAAGTGTTGCGAGGTAAGCTGGCGCTTGCTCAGTGCTCTACACACTCGGCGAACGCAGCAGGAACCAGTAACCAGATTAGGGCTGGGAGAAACTAGTGTATTGCGGCCACTCACGAGAGAGCGACGAGGCACCCATTACACACGTGCTTTGACGTCAAATGCGCTACGTTTAAATGACGGATGTGTCATAAAAGTTGTTGGATGATTTTACATAACTTTATGAAATAAACTAAAAGGGCGCTCATTTAGGCTACGTACATTTCAAATCCTCCAGCATGAACAAAACGAGATAAATAAGTCACTGTTAATACCGATGTGCTAAATGCACAATGTAAACATTTTCAGCAATTTTTAACTTTCCATAAAATAAATTAGACTAAAAAAAAATTATTTTCTTTGAACGGCCAAATACATTAAAAATATTTTAACAATCTCGAAAAACGTATATTGCAAAATACACAAACTTACTGTTCACTACGTAACTCCTAAACACGTGGCGCGCCTTGAATGATTACTACACCAAAATAACATTTGTCGGTCACTGATACAAAGCAATTTTTATACGGACTTATTCAATTAACAAAACACTTGAGCTGTTTCTTGAAACTAAAAAATTTAAACTTCACAACGTAAATACTTCGTCGCTCTCGCTTCATGATGGTCAAGGAAAATGGCGGACCAAAGCTCACAACAAACCGTTTTTCAAAGCGGCAGACAAGTGTAGATATTTTATTTCACTGAGGAGCCCGTTATAAAAAGGCACCTACGACGAATTACATTTAATGAAATAGGCAAGGAATTCTCACATATAAATACATTATGGCAATTGCATTCACCCGGCGGGTGGAGACGTTTCGCATAACCGTAATGTTCGCATGCTCTGCCATAATATTTTGTAATAATTCTTAAAACCCTTGCTCTATGACTAAAAAAGGATTGTACATTATCCTAATAGCGTAATTTAAAACATGAATGTTGTACTTATTAAATTCCTATATTATAATTTTTAATGCCGATACTATATTCTTCCATAATCATCGCAGAGATCGCTAACATAATCACCCACATCCCGCAACAACAATCAGCTGACACACTTTGCAAATTGAGGCGTTTAGTGTTTTCATGCTACGTAGGTTGGTCACAATGTCTCAAAATTTACTGAAGTTATATTAAACGGAGAATTCGCTTCCATCAGTCATGCACTATTGCCATGTTGGCGAGCCTTATCGGTTACCACACGAAGCGACTAGAGATGGCCGTTATTTAACGTAACGGTTAAAACAACGCTTTTCCGTTTCTGTCGCACGTTACGCGAGTAGCAGGTTCCTTGGTTCATGCAGTTATTGTTGGAACGCTTCTGTCGCGCAAACTATCACCACCCAGCTCTTGCACACTGCACAGTGCGCGGGCGTGAAAGTTATTTTTCTGTAACGTCTTCGTTGTAACTTGCTGCAACAGTGCGCATGCGTGAAAATTATGTTTTGGAACGTCTCTACTTTCAACTGTGCACATGCGTAAAAGTTATTGTTTGGAAAGTCTTGGTTTGCAGCTGTGCGCATGCGCGATCGTTATTCCTTGGAATTACATGATTTGGACCATTGAACAACGTAATTGTTATTTCCCGGAACGTCGGGACAAGCGAGAAATGTTTCGAAGTAACCTGTTACAAAAATATCATGTTGCTGGAACGTGTTACTTACTTGGAACTGGAACGTTGGAACGCGTTTCATGAATGTAACTGTTTGGTCCATCCCCGGAAGCGACGCGGCGTTTCACTCGCTCTCGCTCGAGAATACTCATGGGAGGGAGAGAGAGAGAGACAGAGGAGGAAGTCGTGGTGTGGAGAAGGCGGTGATAAATCTCTCGGGCAACTCCGCGTCTCACGTTTCGCGGCCCGACCCCGGCTCCGGTCGGCGTGCGTTTGTGCGAGAGGGAGGTGGCGATAAGGTCGAGCTTCACACGGGTATCAAATGCACTTCCCGCAACCATGAACGACACGCACTGTTAAAGCACGGGATAAAAGGCCAATTCTCATCAAGGTTAGCTGGTTTCATGCCAAAATGAGATACCCGGTCTCGCCCATTCTACATACTGGCCAACTCTTTCAGACACAGGTAATANAATACTCATGGGAGGGAGAGAGAGAGAGACAGAGGAGGAAGTCGTGGTGTGGAGAAGGCGGTGATAAATCTCTCGGGCAACTCCGCGTCTCACGTTTCGCGGCCCGACCCCGGCTCCGGTCGGCGTGCGTTTGTGCGAGAGGGAGGTGGCGATAAGGTCGAGCTTCACACGGGTATCAAATGCACTTCCCGCAACCATGAACGACACGCACTGTTCAAGCACGGGATAAAAGGCCAATTCTCATCAAGGTTAGCTGGTTTCATGCCAAAATGAGATACCCGGTCTCGCCCATTCTACATACTGGCCAACTCTTTCAGACACAGGTAATAATGTATGCTGGAGGAGGTCTGGAGAGATTCCCCCTCTCAAAGAAAGGCCGGGCGGTGAACGGCAACCCGCTCCGGTTGTTTCCTGGCAAGACACTAGAAGTATGGATAGAACACTGGCAAGACCACACGCTTGGTGTCTGAGGGCGAGGGACTCAGAGCCTTTTGGTAGGGTGTTCTTGGCCGTACTTGTGAATCAGGTTGGAGTTTCGGATCTGGTCAACTTAGGTTTATGGCTGGGCCAACTGCGATGAGAGGGCGTGACACCTCTTCCCCACCGATTGGACGGTCGTAGCGCGGGATGGTCTAATGGCTAAGAGCGCTACGTAAAAATATAAAAGTACGAATGCAGAGAGGCTCTTGTATTTGCAATATATGCGTTGTATACAGTGGTGATTACTGTGGAACGTCCAATGTATAGACCATGATGCCTGAAAGGATTACCATGGAACACGCAGCATTAACTATGGGTTGTTTTTATGTTCAACTATAGATAGAGCAGTGCTGCAATGCAATCACATTCAATTACAGATTGACGTAAAGTTATTGTTCCAGTGCGAGAAGTTGACCCAATATTAATATAATGTAAAATTAAGTCGCATCAGTCAATAAGATTAGTGTCACGATTTTTTTTGATTTTTTGTCTTTCTGTATTTACTTTTATCCCTACCAACGTGTGCATTGTGTCTATATACTAGAGAAGAAGAAAAGTTTGGCGCTGAAAAATTTAAGTTTGGGGGCGCACAGCACCCCTTTCGCTCTAGGGTTGGTGTCATGCTACTCCTCTCCCACCCAGTACCCATTCCCATATTTCCTATTTTTTT
>NQII01001066.1:342575-368825 GCA_002778355.1 Clitarchus hookeri | reverse complement strand
GAGAGAGAGAGAGAGAGAGAGAGAGAGAGTGGCGTGGTGCCTGCAGTGTTGCCGGATAGGGAACATGATGTTCTGGTGTCGTGCGCCGTAAAATTCCGGTATTCTCCATAAAATTCTCACACTCTCATAAAAAAAATTAAAAGGAGCTCCCCCCCCCCCCTCAAATGTATTGCAATTATATTACAATAATTTCAACCCACAAAAAAAATTGCATAACTTTAAAACAACAGTCGACATTTTTTTTTTTTTTATGAATTTGGATTGCTATTGGTTAGATTATATATATATATACATATATATGTGTGTGTGTGAGTTTTTTCAGGGTGCTCAGAGATTACGCATTGGTGCTCATTTTACTACATACAAATTAAAATTTACTTTAAATACACTTATCCAGAGACTAAATATTACATAAATAATTTTTATTATATGATTTAACACTATGCACGGCTACAAACTAAAAGTATAATGTAAAATGAAATACTCTTAAGAAATTGTGATACACAATTATTTCTTATTTTAGTTTAGAAAATAATTCTATCAGATACTTTCGCTTCATCAGTAAATTTTAGCCAATTTTTGGTGATCAAAAAAAGAATATGTTATATAATGCGTACCGGAATGAGAAACGTCTGGTACCAGGTCCCAAAATAAAAGATCCGGTACAAATACTAGAATTCAGATACTTCCAGTAACACTGTGTTGGAGGGGGGGGGGGTGGTAGCCCTGAGAACGTCGCCACGAAATAGGGAAGTCACCTCACGGAAACCCGGGCGGTCATAGTTCTTTTTGGATGTTACGTCCCCCCTTGATTNCGCACGAAATGACAGCGCGTGACATTAGGCTTACGTTTTCATTCATACCTGTAGAATGTGTCTTATTTTCGGTAATGTTTGTTTGTATTTAAGGGCTATGGAAATGTCTCGCAATATACAAACTCTCCAAATATTAAATTAAGAACAGGATTTGAACAACTTAACATATTTCGATGGAGTTTCACGTATAGAAACCACGAAATAAGTAACTATGGAAAACTAAATTGTTTTGAAATTTACAAAATTTTATTATGTAAAATTTAATAAAAACCATTTTTTTAAATTATTTATACAGCATTTTACAAAAATAAAATTTGAAATATTTTGTTAAAAAAAATTTTCTTCAAGTCACGTATGTATATTTTAATGTCATAGAGTTGTATATATTGTTATTTTGTAAATTTAAGAAAGTTCTTTGGTATATTTATTGATTTTGTGGATTATAACCTTAATTTTTCGCAAACAGTTACCAACTATTAAATCGAAAACTGTATATTATATCAGGTATTGCTGTATATGAGAGTTGCCAGCATTTAAATACGTTGTCAATTATTTCAAATTCTTTTCTTGATTTTGTGTTTCAGCAATCCGCGCGCTGCGAGAAATTTCCATAGCCATCACATTTGACAAAAAAAATTGTAGAAGCAAATTTTTGTTAATATTTAATGTAATTTCCTTTAACAAATTATTTGATACTGTTGCGACCTTAATTCGCTAGGTTCGTGAGAAAAAGAAAATCCAGTGCCTTTACTGTACATAACCGTACTTTTCCTGAGTTGGAAGATCTGCAATGGAATCTATCCACAAAAGTAATCACCTGTCTTAAGATGGGAGAGCTGCAAGCCTGCTTGGAGGAGACAGAAACCATAACTTTTACCGCCGATCATTTCTGTAGTCACCGACACGAGATTCACGCGGGCAGTCGTCGTGTGTATAGGCTATGAATGATCGCATTTCGCTGGCAACCGAACCTATATTACGTTCGCCAGGATCAAAGTGTGACGCTGTGAGACGTAAACATTCGCGTCATCGCCTAAGTGCAAGCGTTAGCTTTCCTGTCAGGGGCGAGCAGACGGCCGAAGTACGGATCAGATATAATCACTGTAGCAATGAAGTAGCCTAAACAAGACGGCAAATTATTTCAACACACTTTTAAAACGTGATACTTTGTAGCAGCGCGCTGTCCTTTGCGCCTTATGACAAAAAAAAATTGAAATTTGAAGTTAAGAAATTATTCCACGAGGTAAGAAAGTTGTCAAACGTATAGGCTCGCAAATGCCACCCTTAACGACATCCACGAATTTGGATGTCACGGGAAATTACTACTCATATTTGACCAACAGCGGATTCTGTAGAAACGCAGCACGCAGCTAGGAAAATGGGAATCGGGTACGGAATCAATAATAGCCTATAATGAAAAACCGTCTTGGGTGGATTGCAAAGTCATGCGATGCATGTGTGTTCTTTGTTTATAACACGTTTTCTGTAAATGAACATGCCATTTGCTAAAATGTCATTACGGAATACATAACAGCAGCAGTCTTATTTTTTTCTGAGAGAACACAAACTTGTAATTAGGAGAGTGAAATTCCTCATTCATTGATGAGTAACCGTGGACGTGAGGAGAATCCTAAGTAAGTTCAAAGGCGTATTAATACAGACTGTGTCTAAAATGTTCAGTGAATCGTCTGATATTTCAACGGAAGCATGGACTACGTGCGCGCGCATTCACATGGCTATCCAGAGACACGTTGAAAAACGCCACTTAAGGGGGTTAATATCCATTCCATCTTCGATTTTTCTAACAAATCTTCGTAATGAAAATTTATGACCCGACATTAAAAAAAACCGAAGATAGACATGACACAAAGAACTAATTAACGATTTTTTTTTTTGGAATTTGTACAATTTCAATTATACCTGTATTTTCCCATGTGGGATTAACATTGTTAAATAATTAGGTAATATTTGATTACGGTTATAGATGTGATACTAATCATTTAAGAAAAATAAGCTGGGTTTCGGAAGAACTGTAAAGAAGTTCCCTGTGCCTTGACTAGCTTGGTTTTTAAATATTGACTCCGAAAATTAAGGTAATGAAGGAAACTACGTAAATCCAAGATGGCAAGGATACTTCCCCTTAACGTGGAGTACATGAAACCGTCAGGCTCGACATGTCGCGGGCAGTTGAACGTAGTCTGTGCGAGAGGTAGGGTCACATTGCAATGCAGCAACGAGCTCATATCAAGTTCTGCTACAAATGTTGGGCGTGGGGGGGGAGGCGGTGACGGAGACGCACGAGATGTCGGTGCAATCGCAAGGGACGGAAGCCGTGAGCAGAAAACGTTTTTACGACTGGGTCAAACGCTTTCGTGGTGGGGAGGAAACAGCTTATAAAGTTCCGGCTGGCCGTCGACAAGCGAAATCCCAGACTTGATGCAACACACGTGGGTGCGAGATCAGCGACTGACTCTGCGATTGATGTCGGAGGAATCGGGCATTAGCAAGGACATGGTGCTCACTATCGTCCGCGAGGATTTGGTTAAGCAGAAGGATCTTATCTAACAACACAATATATGGATGATAAACACACATAAAGTTGAATGGCAATGGTGAGTTCATGCTGTTGTGATGGTTTAATTTAACTGTGCCCATTGTCTTTCGTCTTGCTGAGTTCTGCGTGTGAGCAAGATTTTTGTTTAGTCTCGTGGTCGGCAATGGACACAGTTCAATCAAACCATCATAATAACGGAAGGGTCTGTTGTCCTCGGTTTGTGCCGCACATGCTGATAGACGAGCATAAAGCAAAACGAAAGGAAACGCCTGGAGATTTATTTGCCATTTGTGACCAGGATCCTGGTCTGGACCCATCCTCTCTGCGAAACATCGCCACAGATGATGAGACCTGGTGTTACCAGTCCCAATTCGGAATCCACACTCTAAAACTGAATAAGTGAGAATTTCACTGTTTAAATCAGTTCAGTACCTGACTGATTCAACAGTCACTCAAGTGAATTTAACTGACGAATTAGTGAAAAAATGCCTGTTTTCCGTCACTTACTGATTAAGTGACTATTTCCACTGATTTATGAATNAACTGACGAATTAGTGAAAAAATGCCTGTTTTCCGTCACTTACTGATTAAGTGACTATTTCCACTGATTTATGAATCATTTTTTTCTCTGTTTTAAGGTGATATTTTTTTGAGCTGATCGATCATTTAAACAACGTTTATAAAATGGCCGTTAAAGAACGTGTATCAAATAAAATGACAACGCATAAATTAATAAAACCAATAACACCATTTTACGAGGTAACGTNGTTAAAGAACGTGTATCAAATAAAATGACAACGCATAAATTAATAAAACCAATAACACCATTTTACGAGGTAACGTGAACATTCACTGTTTCATTCCGTTTTTTCGTCTTTCATTTAGTTTTCACGTAATCATCACGACACTCGGTTTAAAGGCTCGAACAGCATTTAATGTGATAAAGTAAGTGCATTCATACATAATTTTTGTTTTAAATTTATAACGTAACCAATTACACTAAAAACGAAAAGTAAGGTCATACAATTTGATCATCATAATTTCTATAAATAGCTATACCAAATATATTTTCCCCTGTGCCGTCGTTGTTGACTTTGAAGCTCTGATGGTAAGGTAACGGTCTTATAACGCGTTTTGGGAATGACGTGGGTTCGATCCCGAGAAACTCTCTTTTACACTTTTTTAAATTACGGTAAATCGCGCAATATAAAAACTGACCATCTGACATGTTTATTTCTCGTATATTTTTGACTAAATTTATTTAAAAATGACATTTAATTTGCCGCAAGCAGTTGTCCGTCATTTATTCAATCAGTGAAACGGTCTCACTGAAACAACCAGCGGTTAAGTGTACCAACTTCATCTGGCAGCGGTCAATTACGAAGGAAGAAGCAAAACCCAAATCACCCACGACCTCTTGAATGTACATCAGCACGTAACCTCAAACTTAACACGCTTTTCTAGTCCAGCTGCGTACCTCGATCGTCACACAGTGGCTCTCGTAAACTTAAAATGCACGATCGTATCTTTGTTGCCCCACTATCCTGCGCGAAGGCTGTACGAGAAAATTACAGCTTGTGGTGACTGAACCAGACCCCCACAATAAAGTAGTGTTTCTTCGATAAATCAGTGGACGTGATGGATCGCGAAACGCGTTACATCGGCATCGCTACCGTAGCGGAGCCACTGGGAAACTTTCCCCGCCCTCGGGAGACCGGCCAGTCTATAGAGAATGGTCGCGGTTGTAGCTGCGAGTTCATTCGCGGTCCGAACATCATGTTGGCCGTACGGAACTGTAACAACGAACGGAACAACTGTTTTAGCCGCCACCTCCGCGGTGTGCCTGTTATCAAACGTTGACGTAATGTATGGAGGAGTGCGCATGTCAGTTGCGCCTTAGATCTTAAATCCTAACACAGAACGGCTTTTTTGCCAGTAAAATTGTCAACACCGTAAACAAAATACGAGGTAGTGTGATTTTAGTTTTCTACACGTCTCCAACGTTGACTCAAGAACTGCCAAACGATCAGTCAAATTTATGTGTTTCAGAGAAGCTGTAACGTTTTTCAAAATGGTGTTTTAACTTTAAACGCTTACTTTTATACAAAATACAAAATAATGACAATTTGTAAAACTTGATTATTTAGTGTTTGCGTTATAACTCAGTCAAAAGTAGTGTACTAGCGTGTTGTTACAATAGGGTAGAGATATGGGCGTATCCAAGTTCGTGAGGGTTAGAGGACTTGATAAAAATAAAAATAGATAAATGAGATTGTTCAATCTATTCACACAGCTATTATTCACAACACTTAAACTATCCATCTCCACTATTACTCTTTTTGCTCCCAGTGAACACANCTATTCACACAGCTATTATTCACAACACTTAAACTATCCATCTCCACTATTACTCTTTTTGCTCCCAGTGAACACAGTATTTAATGTCTCTCTCAATCTTAATTGAAAGACCTATTCAATGTATATATACTGGCTACAATCACTTAATTCACACTCGTTATTTGCACATATTCAATGTGTCTATTGCCATCGTTCCACATTCACGCATCCAGTTCGATAGTCCCGCCCGTTAATCTTACTCAGCACTCTGTTGTCGCTCTGCTGGCTCGCACTTGCGCTGTCTTCGCACGCATGTAGCTGAAGCCGGCCGGCCCCCTCGCGATAACAATTTCCGCAGCGGTTTACCTACCCACCTCGTGCTAGCGTCTCTGCTCCCGTGCAGGTTACAATCCAGCCCCCTCCGGAAGGGCCAGCCTCTGGGTGTAACAGTTTCCGTACCCGTGGGCATGCCCGGAACGGTAATAGAACGTGATCTAAGGCCGTGTTCCAAATAACCAGCATCTGCACTCGCTCTTGCATTCACACTCACACTCCCTCATGCCCTGCGTACTCTTTATTAGGAACGGATCCACTCTCGCTCTCGCACTCTCTCTCGATATTTACGAGTGTTATAGTAGTGCGATTATTTGAAAGGTGCTCATTTGTGTTTTTGTTCGCCTGAAGTAAACAAATCACTTTTTTCGTAACCATTATAGGCAAAGGAAAGCCATTAAAAATCCGAATTCTGATGACAAATAAATATTTTTCCATATTGCAGACATATACTTTCAGTGAAAAATTGTTTGTTCGTTCGCCATCGAGTGGGTTAGGAAAGTGTGCAAACGTAAATAAACGAACAATATCCCGAGAGCGTGCATAGAGCATGCACACTCCCAACTTGCACTCGGACGCTCGCACTCCCGCACTCGCACTCTGTCGTTTAACAACACTCTGCGATGTCACTTCCGAGTGTTGAGTATGCGAGCGTGAATATTTTGGCCATTTGGAACGCGGCCTGACTTTCTGGTATGCCCACGGAGCTGCGACAGACAAGATGGCGGAAACGCGAGTAACAAACTCGAGCCGTTATATGTCCGTTTACGAAAAGGTTACGAGAGTAATTAGGTAGTGTATGTCCTGGCACAGGGGCTGGGAGCTGGCGAGTAGTAGGATTGTCTTCCTTCGGGCGCAGGTAGAATAGGAGCGAGGAGCCGCCAACCACCTCGCTAGTCGAGGCGGCCTGGGACGGCCATGTTATCTACAAAGTTACCTGTTTCACCCCAACAATTACTTCCGAAGTAATTATTTTACCAAAAAATTCACATTTTAATAAAAAAAAATGGAAAAATTAGGAAATGAGATTTAAAGCTCCTCGAAGCAAGAGACAAAAAATCCTCAGGCGAGCAAGAGGATTAGAGACCCTTTGGAGGAATGAGTCACTCAATCCTCAGAGCACTAGAGGAGGATTCGCGACTCCCAGCCAGGTCCGGTGAACCGGAAAGTATCAGCAGACCTGTCCCCTTCCCCCGGCCATCATCCTGCACCTACCACGTCCACACCCTGCTACCTCCGCCCCTATCCTCGCAAAAACACCCTCTCTTTAGGCTCTCCTCACCCCCTGGTAATTATGATAAAAAATAGCAAAAATCTAAAGAACTTCTAAAAATCGAGAAGCATACATCACTAACCTCACACTCATCCCACCATCCTCACTTCACATCCTCTCCAACCCCACGCCATCTAAATAATTAAAAAATCAAGAAAAATCAAAGCAATTCGAATTTTTTTTTAAGTAATTAAAGAACATATAAAGTTAATGTCACACTCATTCCACCACCCTCGCCTCATCTCCTTACCAACACAGCACCCCCTCCCAATCATAAAAAATTGAGAAAAATTACAAAAATCGAAAAATCTATTCTAAAAACCGAGGTAAATATAACGATTACCTCACAACCGCCCCGCCTCCCTATCCAACACCTCCACCCCCCCCCTTTTTCCCTCCAAAAACAAAACCATAAAAATGCTATAATAATCGCAAAAAATCGAAACATAAATTCTAAAAATCGTGAATCATATCATGTTACCTTGCACTTCCTTTCCACTCACCTCACCTCACCTCCCCCCCCCCTTCTCCAACACACCAACCCCTCACTGCCACCCACCTAATCATAAAAATTCGACAACAATCACAAAAATCGAAATAAACTAATAAAAGACTGGGAACATATTACATCACTGACTCCGACACCCATGATGGATGCCGGTGGCCTTGACCTTAATCCCAATAACCTTCAAAAAATAAATTAAGAAAAAATTGTGAAAATTAAAATAAATTATAAAATCGACAAAAATATTACGTTACTGACTCCGACCACCATGTTGTATGTTGACGACCATAAACTTAGCCCAAATTACCTTGAACTCGGAATATTAAGAAAAAATTGCGAAAAATTACAAAAATGTAAAAGAACACCGAGGAATAACCTTACATACCTAAAGCAAATAAACCATGTTGGATGTGTGTAACCCTATAATATTGATTATTGTAAAGATGGCCGATCACATTCACTCCCTGGTACGACGATCAGCAGACGACTGAACCCACACCTCTATATTTCATTGCATATATAGCCGATCAAACTTCAGACCTCCAAAGCGAATTATTGACTTTATGTAGCACACATGCCACCCTCCCGCCAACAAACCTCTTCACTTCCCCCGCCATTTACTTAACATAGCTCAGCCCCCATCAACACCCACACATGCCACCAACCCACCACCCTACCTCCCTCCTCTTCCAATAACTCAACATAGCTCGCCCCCTCCCTCAATATCTATCATATCCCTAGCCATTGCTCTACATAATCTTTTCTATAATTTTTAAAAGCGAAATAAAATATATTACATTAAATACATAAATTTTATTTATAACTATTTTTTTGTATAATCAATGGATGTTACATCATAATCAAATTATTTTGGAAAATACGAATCCATAGAGAGGTAGCTTGATACACTTTTGTCTGTAAGTTTAAAAGTTAACTTTTATTTACAAAATCATGCATTTTCAGTGCCTTGCCAAAATGACTGTTGTATGAGTTAACCGTTTATTGATATATATATATATCATTTAGACCTGTACTGGCACCCATGTAACGTCTATAAACGTGATGTCGAGGTGGAATGACAGAGTATAAACTGGAACATACTTGAAACGAAGTGGTAGCATGGAATAACAGAGCATGATGTAGAATGATAGAGCATGAACTGAAACTTTCTAGAAACAAGATGGCAGCATGGAATGAAGATGGTGGCTAGTCCTCTGCCAGATGTTATGTGAAGGGATGAAGATGGTGGCTAGTCTTCCGGTCATCTACCAGATGCCATGTGAAGGAATGACAGAGCAGGAACTGGATAATTCTAGAAACAATATGGTGAACTCAAAACAAGATGGTGAACTGAAAAACAAGATGGTGGAATCAAAAGGCTAAGGTCGAGGACATCCAAGACTCAAAAACAAGATGGCAGATTCAAAGGGTTAAAATCATGGTCACCCAAGATGGCGTACCAAGATGGTGGTTAGTCCTCTGGTCCTCTGCGAAATGCTATCAATTGGAAGGAGCGTAATCTCCTTCTTCTATTGGAATGCATTCAACTGCAGCCAATTAAAACACGGTAGTGCCATATTATTGTCTGGCTTCAGACTTCATGGGATCTGGCCGGTGTGCACAGCATGGATTGCTCTAACAACAAAATATGCTAAAATGCCTGATGTGGCTTTGTGGCTGAATAAAAACCAGCGCTGGGTACTGTGCACACTGTATTTTGCTCTGGATTTTACTCCTGTTTTTACCTTTAAGGCACAGGCACAAGAGAATTGACTTCCCATATGCTGTGCAATACAGTACAGATAATAATGTTCCCGAACCTACAATATCATACTACTGGAGTGCGTGGAGACAATTGCGGAGAGACAATTACGTGTACGCTGTGAAACAGACTATAGTCCATTCATCGCTACTTCCAAATTTTCTGAAGCCCTGCTCAAGTTCTACTTTCGGCCCTCCGCCTCATACAAACAAAGCTTAACTAAGTCTAGAAAATTACACCAAAGGGACGACGTACTGTATTCGTGCGCGCTCATTTCACAATATTTTGCATGATAACTATTTCTTACTAGGCATTACAAGCACACCTATTTTCTCTCTGCCTTTATTTGTATTAATTATAAATGAAATATGTATTATAGTTCATAGACTATATCTATATATATGTGTATTTGTTAAAGTTCAATTTGACCATAAATAAAATTATTTTAGGTTAACAGGAGCATAAAACGCTTGTGATACATTGCACATTTAGAAAACAACCTAACATTTCATACAGGGGGAGATTTTTCAAAGGTTTGATTGCAAAAGTTTGGAGATACTGTGAGTAGACTATAACCTGCTCAACTCTCCATCTCTCCCCTGTCGTATTTCGTCCTGGAAACTCGAAACGCGTGGAACTGAAGGCGACTACAACGCACAACGGCGAGGTCTTTCCATAAACTTGTGTCACAGTGAACAGAATGTTCGGAAACTCAATGCCCAAACTCCAGACGTAGTTTCTTTGAACCTGTAGGTCATTTAGTGTCGCACTCCTACGACCTATGCAACTTGTCCTACATACAACGTAGGCGTACAACGCCTTGTTCTCCAGGCGTTGTACGCCGCAAATTTTAACGCAACTATTAGATAGAAAATTATGTTTCCCGGATGTACGTGTATTATAGGGCTTGTGTGCTAGTATTGGTCCAAAAAAAAAAAGCAATGTCTGGAGTTTGGGTACTGACTTTCCGAACATTCTATACACGTAGGCGCGTGCAGTGCTCCCTAGTTCGGTCGCTGCCGCCTATCTTCGCCGGCTTGTTTGTCTGGCTCTTCTGTAAACACACTCGCTGCTATTCCTTCCTCCTCATGTGGCGTTGGTGGAGCCCCGGTTCTATGAGGGGGAAGGGGGCAAGTTCTCCCCAGCTACAACTCCCCCCCAGCCCCACGGCACAAACACGCCATTCAAACTGCGCCGCCGGCCCTTTGCCCCCTCCCACGTTTCACGCACGTTGCTTTTAAATAACGCTGAATGCACTCCGAGGAGAATTACGTAGTGGGCTTCCCTTCGCCACAAGCTCATAGCGGCCATCGCCTTTAACTGACACACTTGTGCAGCCAACCTTTGAAAACTGTCCCAGCCGCGGAGTCGAATGTAACCCGCCGCCAGTAAAGTTCGTAGCAAATAAACGCATTCAGACGTAGTGTACACAACTATGCTGTACATAGTGCAAAGGAAGGTTAAATTTTGATAGGTGCTGTACACTGGAAACCTCGGTGTCCATTGACATCCCTTGTTGGTAACTGTTTAGTAAATCTTGCTACAGCGCTAAGTTTAGAATGGTCCACATTACTATAGCCGAACACAAAATCGAAAGCTCGTTACCTGTGATGACTAAAAAACGTACCGAGTCGGCCTGCTTATATTATTTGCAACACTTGAAAATATAAATTGAGGCAGTTTCGAAAGGATTAGGATAAATAGTTCCATGATACGACGCTTCATTGAACGTGGCCACATAAATTATAAAAATTTCGGTTTATTTACTCTATAGAAACATATGGCCTAATAATAAAATACATGTTTAAATTTCAAAATTTTTCGCGTCATTTGATTGTCATGTTATAGGAGTGAGGAGATATTTGGGCGGCTCTTAAAAGCGAGGTCTTGAGAACCGATGAGGGTGAAACTAGGTGAGTATGGAGCAGCGCCGGAATGAAAGGGCGGGGAAAACAAGAGACCCTTGAGAAAACCCGCCGACCAGCCGCATCATCCGACACTATTCACACATGCGAAAATCCGGTAGCGGCCCCGCCGGGAATAGAACCCGGTTAGCCTAGGTCGGAGGCGAGTATTCTAATCACCACACCACCGCGGCCCCTCTTGTTGTAGGACCCAAACACATCGAGTCGCACGATTCATGACACGTTGCAAATTAATAGAAGTTTTGAGCGGTATTCTACACAGCGAATCATCAGTTCCCAGTAAGTTGAGAATTATTTCTCGTGGCTAGTCTAATTTGTGTAATCCTCTACACCTCTTTTGTCATGAATTATTAATGCCAACATCGTCGTGCACGGAGCACGCTGTTCATTGGCTGCGAGAAAAATCATGAACACAAGTACAGCGCACACCAAAAAAAATTAAGCGATTGCAACACTTGAACTCCGAAATTAATGTGTGACCAAATGGGTTATCATTGCATTGACACAGTATCGCCGATAAAGGCTGTTCGCGATAAATTGAGAACTTTCGAAACCAACCTTTGAAAAAAAAAAATACATCGCCCATTACTACATGTATGTTGTAGTATATACTGGCATGCTGGCTCTCTGTTAAGTTGGCTGCGAATCATTGAAAATAGTTCTGTAACTCGACGTCCTGTGAGTGCAATGTTTAAATTTACGGCCACTGAAGTCAGCGTTGCTTGTTTCACACAGTGGCGTGTAGTGAAGTGCTGCAAGGTAAGATGATGCTCGCTCAGCGCTGTACAAACTCAGCACATGCAGCAAGAACCAGTAACCAGAGTGGAGCCGGGAGAAACTGAATGTACTGCGGCCACTCACGAGAGAGCGACGAGGCACCCATTACACACGTGCTGTGACGTCAACTGCACTACTACGTTTAAGCGGCCGGCGCGTAAACTAGCAAACGATTAGGTATAGCAGAGAGAAAAACACAGCTTACCTCGCAACAGTTCACCCCACGTCGCTGGTTTCACACATATTAGAGTACGATAAAGCGATCAGGCCCATGTCAACGTTAATTTTACGTATGGCAGAAGGGTACAACTCGAGAAGGAAAAGTAGATCCTAAGCATGGCTTTCAAAAGTGCTTAGTTAATTGCGAATAACCTATGAAACCTGTACACCACACAACACAGGCACAGTATCCTTGCTGCAAATGATATAACTCAGATAATATTCGTGTGTAGATGTTGCCACTCAATGCCAAAGAAGTTATCGTTGAAATAGTGGGTATCATGTTTTTGTAAAAAAATACTTTTTTTTTATGGACAGCTCAGATTATTATTTTTAAAACTTAAAACGTGTTACTCCAGTTTTCTTTGTTGACGTCTGCTTCAGAACATTACAAAATTTTCGTGATTCCAATGCTCTACAAATAAATTTAACAAAACGAAATAACTGCTCGGGTAAAAAGTCAGCTCCCAAACTTGCTTGTTTCATAGACAATTTTCTCACTTTACAGTGTAGTAAAACATTGGGGGTTTCCATTGGCTAAACACAGACACATAACAATAGTAACTATCAAAGTCAAACCAATTTTAATTTTCACATTTATTGATAATACAATGTTTCGGAAATAGCGAGTTTATATCTTGTCGTATTAATTTTATCTGTAGCTTGTTGTATAGATTCACAAGGTGTTCAAGTCGTGTTTGCATTACTTTGTTATGTTTGTGAAGAACTTGCGTCATTTTGTCTGGGCCCTTATTACATCTGCCGGAAGGATCCACAGTAGACACAAATAAAAACCAAGCAGAGCTCTCAGAAGTGCTCGGCTACCATATACAGCGCCTTTGTTTTCGTGGCAAAGGCTGAGTTACCTTCCAGCGTTGGCGACGTACTTGCTCAAGATTGACTGATTTTGTACGATTTACTAAGATAACACAAACTTTCGTATACTCGTCTTCTATACGAGCGAGTGTGCGAAGAGATTTGGGCGGCTCTTAACATCGAGGTCTTGAGAGCCGATGAGGGTGAAACGAGGTGAGTATGGAGCAGCGCCGGAATGAANNTCATCCGGCACGATTCCCACGTGCGAAACGTCCAGGAGCGACCCCGCCGCGAGTAGTCTAACCACTACACCACCGCGGCCCCTGTCTTATATACGGGAATAATAGCAAAACTATTGCAGTTTTCTACTCTTGTCCGTACGTCGTTGTTCTATTTGCTGGGGCTGTTCAGAATGACGAGTTACCCCGTTTCTCGCCGCCGCCCAACGTAGATTGCCCCGTACTCGTTACAAACGGGCAGTTTATCTCCTGGTTGCTCTCTTTAGCCGCGATTTTCCAACAAAGTGCGCATGCTTCGTCGCATTTCAATTCTGCAGAAAGCAGCACTGCGTAGGACACTTCCAACGTTTCCCAAGAACCAATACGCTGACTACAGTGTTCGTGCCAAGATGTTTAGTTTTAATAGACGACAATATATTATTTTTGTGTTGTTGGATGTAATGGAACAAGAAGAAGAAAATTTCACAAGCCCAAATGAAGAAAAAAATACTGAACAAATAATAGCGAAATCAAAGAACGGGGGGAACTTCTTTGAGTGTGCCATAAAAATATGATATGGAATGACGAACAACTATTGAGGCAGTCTTTTCAGGGGTGTCAAGAAAGTTGTTTGAAGAAATGTCGGCGTGCTCTGGTTTGACTTAATGAATAACTGGTTATTTCTTTATTAAAACGACTCATTATTTTTTCCTTGTGGGCAATGAACCTCGCTGCAACAATAATAAAGCGATAAACTGCGCTAAAATCTCAGTGCATAATAACAAATATCCAGATTATTTTTGCAATGTAGGATTTTTTTGGCGACCTGGATGATTTGTAGAACGGCAGAGAGCTGAACGCATACGTCAATGTTAGTATAACCCTGGGGATATTGCTGTAAATTGTTCACAGTATCTCTCACTTTTTTAATCAAACATTTGAAAAATCGCCCCGTGTATGACGTGTTTGGTTGTTTCGTAGATATGTCCTATATCACAAACGTCTTCTATTGTAGTAAACATTAAAGTATCTTATTTTTGTTAAATTGAACTTTATCCCATATTGTAGTTATCAATTTCAGTAATTTAGTTATAATTAATGCTAATAAAACGTTGAGAAAATATGTGTGGTGTTAATGCTTGGTAATAAATAGTTCCCGCAAAAATTTTACTAAACAGAGTGCGCATCAATGCGGTGCGTTGTCCCTTTGGTGTTATTTTCTAGACTTAGTTGAAAGCTTTGTGCATGAGGTGGAGGGATAATCTGAAAGTAGAACTTTAGCAGGAAAACAGAAAAGTTGGAAGTAACCATGAATGGGCTACCGAATATCTAATTCCCTGTGTCACAGTTCGGGGAAAGGAATATGCAGTGTATTTCACTTCAAGCGCCTTGTAGCAGACTAAGTCATTTTATTTTCATAGTTAAGGCAGTCGACTAGTGAGGGAAATGTTTGTGTGAGTGAGCCGAAAACGACGAAGCTCTACGTGCGACGCCAACCGGCGTATGTAATGAAGTATCGCCCTTACGCGCAAGCTCCTGAACTAGCACGCAGTGGTTTCGTCGTGATTGTAGAACTTGAGGAATTCAATCGGCGAATCTGTAGAAAAATCCAGCGAATGTTCCTGTCGTAGTTTCGTATGTATTCGTTTCGTACATTTTAAAGATATTTTAGTCTTAAAAGTAATTCTTGACTATGTTGGAGGGCATGAACAAAATGTTTCCAATGTGCGTGATATCTTGAAAGTACCATTCCGTCATCGTCTCGGAGGTATGTTTATTTTCGTAGATAAAAGTATATTTGGGCATTTTTAAGAGTTTAGTTAAAAAAAATACATTATTCAAACATGCTGCAACGCAGTTCAAACTCAGGTAGGCGACCGCCTTAACTGAGCAGGTTTTTAATGCATACCTGCTCAGTTTCTTCCATCAGTATGTAGAAATTAACATCGCTATGGACTGGGTTGATTAGAAGTACAAACGATTATATCAAATGATAGTGTGAAACTATCAATATGAATTTGTTACACGTACACTCTAAATATGAATCAGTGAGAATTTCACTGTTTCAATCGGTTAACAGTATTTGACTGATTCAGCAGTCACTTCAGTGAATTTAACTGATGAATCAGTGAAAAAATGCCAGTTTTCCTTCACTTATTGATTCAGTGACATTTTCCACTTATTCATCAGTAATTTTTTTCATTGTTTTTCAGTGATTTTTTTAATTGACTGATGGGTCAGTTAAACCGCATGTAAAAAAGGGCCTTCAAACAAAGTGTAAAAATGGCCGTTAAACAACGCGTATCAAGTGAAATAACAACGCACAAACTAATAAAACCAATACAAAATACTTATTAACATGTGTTTCGTCTTTCAAAATACCATTTTCTAAGGCAACATGAACATACAGTCCTTTATTCCGTTGTTATGTCTTTCATTTCGTTTTAATGTAATCATCACAGCGCTCTGTTTGAAGGTTTAAACTGCATGTATTCTGGCGAAGAGAGTGCACTCATATGTACTATTTGTTTCATCAATCCTAACGGTACCAATTAAACCAAAAACGAAAAATAAGGGCAAACAAAAATCACAAGCTTCAATGAATACTTATACGACATATATTTTCCTCTTTCGTATCAACGTGACTTGGTATCTCAGATGGCATAGAACTCGTCTAACAGCGAATTGGGAAAGGTTTACGAGTTCAATACCGCCCATATGTGGAAATTTTTTTACTTTTTGAAATTAGGGTAAATAGTTTAATATAAATAGTAAAATATCATATATATGTTTATTTATCGTAATTATTACGCTAAATTCAATAAAAGCAATATCCAATTCGCCGCTGTAGTTGGCCGTCACTTATTGAATCAGTGAAATTGTTGGCACTAATTCAATCAGTGAAATTCTTTCACTGAAGCAATCAGTGGTTTTCCACTGATTGTAGTTGAATTTCACTGCGAATCAGTGGTTTTCTACTGATTCGAATTTAGAGTGTATAGATGTATTACGTAACGTTAGTGACCGAATTGGTGTAGCAGTCAGCCTACTCGCCTCCCGCCAAGGCGAACCGGTTTCGATTCCCGGCAGGTTCATCCAGATTTTCGCATGTGGGAAATGTGGGCGGACGTTGCCGCTTGCCAGCGGGTTTTCTCTTTTCCCCCCGCCCTTGCATTCTGCCTCATTTCAAGCTCGTTGGCGCTAGAGGCCTCTATGTTCAGCGCAAACCAAATCCTCTCAATTACTGTACGTAACTTTGTTTTATTTTGCTTACATAACGTGAGTACGTAAATCTTGGTTGCCATTTCATGTGTCGTCAAGAAGCAAATTATTTGCTGCAAACTTAATTTGGAGTAAGCTAATTAGTGTCTACGCTTATTGCATGTAATTACGTCGCTTCTTTTTAAAAAGAATGACTTTAAAAGGGTTCAATTAACCGTGAAGCAACTCCTGATGAAACAAGGATCGCGATTAAACGCCTCGGAAGCACCTTTACTTCTTCTTGTCCCGCCGACCTCGGCAAACTACGTGCGCATACCGCTGATCGTTTAAGCATAGAACAGACACGTACACAGAGGCGAAATAGGGTAACTGGTCCTTTGATGCGTGTGTGCCCATTCTCTGATTGGCTGCTTAAGGCTCAGGGAACGTTCCTTGCCAAAGGTTCGATATGGGCTGGGCTGCAAGCTAGCAAGTAGGTTACCAGGCGCTTATTGGAGAACGCCGTTCCTACATGTTGCCGGCCAGCGACACCATTTTGTTGGCGTGTGCGGCTGGAGATCGCGGCATTAACGGTTGTTCCACTTCTGTATTCGTAGGTACTCTGGAGTCTAGCGAATTAACCGGAACTCCCGGATGTAACGTGGCGAGATTACGTTACAGACTGGTTTGACAGGCCCCCGGAGAGCGTGGTTGTGCGGTAATCACGCCGGACTCGGTTTGGGCAGGTCACGCTTTCGATTCCGACTGGCTTCGGTATGTTCTCCCCTACATATTATTATTTTTATCATGATGGTCACGCCACAAACAGCACCATACACAGGGCCCAAGACGGCCCTTTCTGTCCTAATGAGGGTAAAGCACGACGACGACGGAATGAAATGTGTATTGCCAAGAGGTTCTCCAGCCTGATGCAATTTGTGTGCTTTACTTGCTGCATAGGCTTTATGATATTGTAGAACGTGTATTATGCAGCCAGTAGGCCTAAAGCACACCAATTGCATCTGGCTGGTGTACCTCTTAGCAATACCCTTCCCAAATAGTTGTCAACCCTCATTATGTTGATTTCAAGACTTTTGATTTGAGGCAGTTCGGCATGGGCCGATAGGTACCGGAAACTTCCTGCTGACTGAGTTCCTGTTAGTCATGCACCCTTTTCCGTGATTTACCTCTCGTCCTGCCTTACACGCAGACTGTAATTTTCGTAAATAGTTTACCTTAAATGTTTGTGCATATATTATTTTATATTATGTGTTATATCTTGTGAGTTTTATCTTCTATTTTAATATTATATAATATACGATATTTTACCTAACATTTTATAATAATTAAAATTTTAGTATAATTACTCTAAAGAAAGTTCAGAAATTACACGAAAAATTATTCGTCTCATGTTGAATTTAGTCACACCTACTTGAATGGCGATTATTACATAGCCTGTATCCCTCAAACTGTTCGTAATGGTAAAAGTTTACAAATTAATCTTAGTTGATTTTCTCTCTTTGTGATTTGTGTACATAATTTAACGAAGACTCAGGTACCGCCACTGTCGANATTAATCTTAGTTGATTTTCTCTCTTTGTGATTTGTGTACATAATTTAACGAAGACTCAGGTACCGCCACTGTCGAGGACATGGCGGCTGATATGGTCAGAGTTAATGTCCCCCAGGCACCGACTATAAGGTGCGTGGGGGTTGCGGGTTTGGTAATGAGGTAGACTATTACTGTTGTATTTTGAAGTACGAATATATTGTCTCGTATATATTCACAAATACACATCATCAAAACTTGAGAGGTGTGGTACTGTAGTACTTTGGCTACTCGTATTCACGGGGCGAATTCATGGTTGAGTGGGGCTTCTTTAGGCGACGAATTTTATACTTAACTCATCGGTGAGTGTGGGTAGGCTGTCATCTGGNTTCTTGGAAAGGGGTTTTTATACACGCCCGCCTTTGTCCTGAATTGGCGGCCCGTGGCGCCTTGTAGGGGAGGGAAGGGGGTGAGAGGGGTGAAGTGGAAGACGCCTAACCTTCTGAAGGTTTGGCGGGGGGGGGGGGATAATACCTACTGTCGTCAGCGATACTTCCGTGGTGCGTATTTTCTGCGTTCAGGCGAACTACACGTGATAATTTGCTGATAACTCTAAAAAGCCCTGCACTCCACAGATCTCGCGGTGGGCGAGAGGTGTCCGGGGTGAAGGGGGAAGGCCTACGCTTCAGCTCCACGTGTACCGGAATTTTCCACCTGCCAGGTTCCACGTGCCGCCTCGAAGGCGCCCGCAAAGTGTGCTAGGCGGGGGGGTGTGAGGGGGTGAGAGGGTGATGGATGTGAGCCAATATCGTGCTATAATCCCTAAACCGGCATGCGACAAATTACATTTTCTTCTCTGTATCGTGAGAAAATTGAACTGGTTTGTTAGTATTTAGCTATAATTTATTGCTCAGTTTGGTGTGATTCCAGTAGTTTTTTTTTATATAAATAAAATAAAATATATTTTCTCACATTATTACACTTACATATTCAGACTCTTCTACATATTCTGCTGGATGCCAGTAGATTAATACGGATACCTCTTTTAACGTTACAAAATATCACTACTTCTGAGCAATGAGTTTACTTCGAGATCCTAGTTCAGCTGAATAGTGATTTATGGAGTCCTGGCTTTCGACGTAATAATAAGTATAAGGTAATTGGCCGATATCACTAAAAAAACTAGGTCTGAAAGTAATCGCACTCTACTTTCCTCTAAGTAACTTGAAAATACATTACATGTATGAAACCATAAGAGAATTCTGCAGTTTCATGTTTACTTACTGTAACTATTTGCATTTTCACTTGCTTGGAACGCACTGGGGCGTCGTAGGCTGTCACTGGGAGTCCAGTACCTCCACTATTCATCCAGGATTTTCGGGTGGCTTTGATAAAGGGATGGGATTCCACATCCTATGAGTTAATTGACGCTCTTGTTCTCAGCATAAGCCCGTTGTACTTGATGGGGTTGTAGTCTGAGACGACCACTTGTCGCACTGACTGTACCACGTTACCTCGCGACGATGGTGTGTGGCACGGGTCATTTCGGACGTCAGCTGGTCTGTTATTGTCAAACGGATGTTCGAAGGAAGGGTGGGCAAAAATATGTGGAATGGGCTGTCGAACTACACTTGGACAGGTTGGTGCTTTTCGTGTCGGCGGAAGTGCACCAAGTCACATTATTAGCATACTTTCCGGAGGAAATATAGGCTTATGCAATCATCCAAATGTCTGTATGGAATGTATGCACTCCCCCCCCCCTCAATAATAACTTCTAAACTCGTTAACAGAATTTCACCAAACTCGGTCTCCGTATAGTATTGATTAATGGCATCCTACATTTATAGTATTTATTTATTCCGGGTACTTATTTTCAAAATAGCAACAATTTTAAAATTTGGGGCACTGTGTTATATCATGGGAACCACTTAACCTATTTAAACCAAATTTGGTATGGTGTCGGTCCTTGGTGTAAGCATTAAATATACAAAACAATAATGCTATTGATCTGCCATTTGGGAAGATAGTGCAACAATTAATAGTACAGCTTTTCAATTATATCTCGGTAACTACACAACCGATTCGAGCCAAATTCGCATATAACTGATTCTGTAGTGAGCTATGTTAATGGAAGCAATGTAAAAGGGAGGCATTCGCTTTCAAAATGGTGGCCAAATTATTATTTTAGGTTTATTTTCTATTTCTACCAGACCGTTTAACCAAGGTCTGCCAAAATTGTTAAGCTAAAAGTATTTATGACAAGCATAAAATGTGTCAAAACATAGGGTATGTTGTCCGCCATTTTGTAAGATAGCGTCACATGAAAGAATATTTTATGGCATTTCTCGGGAATAAATCCGATTCCTACCAAATTTGTCATATAAACTAACATGGTTTAGTATGTCACATACTTAATTTCAAAATGACGGCCATATAAACATTTTAGATTATTATGCTATATCTACGATACAAATTTCAACTTAACTTTGAATGCTGGCCGAGATGCTGGCCGTATCGATTGCAACCATCAAATGTGTTACTTAGAGCATATTTTCTTCAACACATTGTCACACGAATAAATCAAGATCTGTCATATCCCGGGAAACAAACGATTCCTACCCAATTTGGCAAACAAGTAGTTCTACAGTATTCCATGTTAACTTACGTGATTTAAGTGGACCGGACACTTATTTTTTTCAAAATATATCAATATAAATTATTTCAATAAATATTATATATATATTAAACAATTTTACAAGATTAAACCAATCTTTGTATGCTGACATTATATATTAAAAGCATCGTATATGAAAATGCAGTGTCTGTTTTTAGGTTCTATTTATTGTACGATGGTGCTAAATGTGAAAATACAGCTTTTATGCCATATCTTGAGTACCATCCATCCTATTTCCACCAAATTCTGCACACAAGTGCAGACGGTAGTCCATGTAAATGTACATGATTGAAGTGACTCTCACACTTGTTTTCAAGATGATGTCCTGTAAATACTTGAGGTTGGTAAACCCGGTCTACAAAAACATTAGACTGATAGCAACCAAAGTTGATGCTCCTAATCCTACCTTCGTAATGCAGTTGGTTGCACTCCATCTTAAGGTACGAGTTGTTCTGAGCTCGTGTATTTGTAATTGCATTATTAGTATTGCAGTTGTTTCTGGTTCCACCTCTTATAATATCGCTTATAATATCAAGGAGACGTCAAAACCCACCTACAATCATATAACATTTTAAGATTTTCATCAAAATTAATTCCATCCATGTAAAGGAAAGTAGGCTCATTAGTTATATAGGTAACTTCATGATTATAATTTCCACTCATGAGCGTGGCTCTTCATTGCCCTTGGTGGTGAAGTGAGGTGCGCATGTAACACAGCAATTAAAGTCNGGGGGGGGGGGGGATGATACGGGAGCAACCTATGAAAACTAAGGACTTGCGAAATGGCGATATATCGATCACCAGACAATATTTATGAAATATCGCAACTGTGATATGGTCCAACAGTGTAGAGAGTAATATATCGCATATCACGATAATAGCTCTATGCGATTTTGATGATTTGCAATATATCGCTATCGATTTTAAATACTCTCTGGGAGCAATATATCGTATTAAAAAGTAGATATCGCACAGCCGTAAGGAAAACCCACTGGCAAATCGCAACGCTCGCCACGTTTCACGTGCGACAATTTTGGCGTGAGCACCGCCGGAAATAGAATCCGGCTCACCTTGGGTGAAGACGTTTGCGCTACCCACGCGACCACTGTGGCCCCGCGTCGCTGGAGAAGTGCCACCGGCCGGCCGGTGGCGGTCGTATGAGCAGGTCAGGTCAAGTGAGGCACTTTCCTGTACAGCCGTTCCCCGGCAACGGGTTTACCGGCCATAAAAGTGCACGTCGGCTCTCGGTGGGCTGTAAATTGTCGCGCGAGTAGTCGCGCCTGGTCGGAGGTGTCGCCGTGCCAGCTCGCTCCGCGCACTTGCCGTTTCTGAGTGATGTATTGTTGCAGCGTATGCTGATGTTTGTCCTTTGTCGCACCTGGTTGTCTCCAGGGACAGGTCCAGACCAGTCATTTGGGAGGGGTGTGGGGAGGGGGCCAACGAAAGATCTTGTCTCAAAATCCTTTAAGAGGGGGGGGGAGGAGTTACTCCCTAGTCCATACATATAACATAACACCCTCAAATTTACGTTTTGAAACGTTTGTGGTGTTATTTGCTTAATATTACCATAACACAAAGTACAGGGCTACTGTAAATTATTCGTCGGGTTTTAAAGTGTCGTATTTTCAAAAGTATTGCACTGACAATAAAAATTAATGCACGAAAAGAAGCAGGGACCGGCCATGTTTATATCACACCCTTCACGTGTTCAGTGTGCGCCCCCCGTTGGTCACATGACGCATGTACAAGCGATAATAAAGTTCTGCCCATACAGTTCACTATCAATGGATAGATATCACAGCAGCCAGTGTTGTTGTAGGCTGTGTTGGGTCGTAAATACGGTCCTTAGGGGTGTCGCCCACTTGGAGCTCTTTAGCGCGCAGAAGCAAGCGAGCAATAAGGGCGACACTGACACGCGCGCCTAGTGTCCCATCGCTCCTAATCACAAGGCGCTGAACTGTCTCACTGTGCTTTCGTGGAGTAGAGTGGAGAGGTTTTGGTGGCTGTTGACATCGAGAAGCGCTAATCTTTTTACGAAAAGTGTGGCACTGCGATAAGCCTTTAGCAGCCCGCGTTCTCCTGACCTTCAGCTGATTGAATTTCTGCGCTTGTCTAAAGGAATTTTCTGGTTTTAATTGCCTATTTTCTNNTGGTATTATATAAGCGCGACGGTCTTCCGAGCGGACATGTTTAAAGAGAGTCTGACGTTTGGGCGATTGTGCGACCTTAAGCGATAGACGACGAGCCAGAAGAGCAGTGAGTAGCGACGGAAGCGACCAGCGGGAGGGGAAAATCGGCGATTGCGAGCATCAGTGCAGTGAAGAGTGCGACTTGCATGCTGGACTATTGGACTGGATGCGTGAGTGAAAGACATTTCAAATTATTGCAACAGACATACTGGACATGTGCTAATTATGTGTATGCGTTAATTGACTATAACCAGACAGAGACATTGAGAAGTATTTTAATTAGAGTGGCGATGGTCATAAAATATTGCGCTCACTGATAAATAAAAAGAGTAATAGTGTAAATAGATAATTTAATATGGTAAATAATAGCCGTGTAAAAAGATTAAAGTCAAATATAGTTATTTAATTTTAATTAGGACCTCCATACGTGACGAACTCAGATACGCCCCTCAGGCATCTTGTAACAATACTATCTATTCCAGTATTCTTGGATTACTTACATGTATCACAGTTAAAACCGTAATGCTGGTTAACATCATGGCCTTGGCATTAGCAACAGAAAAGGAAAATTTATTACCACTATCTCTTTGTTTTGGATACTATTATTTCTACCTTCTGATAGATTTCTCGTCCCGAGACAGCTGCATGACCATATGAGGTCATCGACGACATGGCGATATAAAAGTTTATCCTGGATAGTGCCTGTGTAAAAAGACATCATGGCGGCATAAAATGGCCTCCAACACTTAGCCGTTTGGTATATTAATTTTTTTGCTGCGGTGGTTCTAGAAGCAGATACACTAATCTGGTTTTTAAAGTCAAAATCAACCTGCAGATGTTCTGTGGAGAGTTTTATTCCTTAATTTCAAACATGGTGTCTGACCACCAGGAATTGTCGAATTCTTCCAAAATGTTCAGGAAAATGCTCATTACGTAGTGGCCTCATTACTTTTACGTGCACCATCACATGTTTCAGAGCCAGCACCATACTATTCCCCATATAGGAAATTTACTGGTTTCTGCTTTGTTCTCCGTAGTTTCAAGGAAGGACAGTAGTTTCACACTTACCTGCCGCTATTTCCAAATAAAACCCCGTCCAATAAGATGGTAGGATTTCGCCTCTACAACTTACCTCGTCTCCCTACAGACACCCACAGAAAACCAATTATTAATTTATATACTAAATCACAAAATTTACAAAATGCCAGGCATATATTCTAAAAGTCTCATAAAACAAATTTCAATAAAAGATCCAAATATCAAGATCAAATTCTGCTAGTCTATTATACCCTAGTGCATGACTTGAAGGAATATATCAAGTTTAATATACGACATATGCTACAGCTGTTCGCATAAAAAATTCCAGCTAAATCTTGGAAGACCTTATCTCGGGAACCATCGGACCTAGGACGTGAACTTTTTCCTTTGTTTTGAATTGTATATTCTATTAGCTGTTTATTCGCACTTTCCTTTGAAAAATCACCCCATGTATGACATGCTTGGTTGTATACTGCCATCTATCACAAGCGTTTTATAATTGCTTTAACATAAAAGTACCTTAATTTTGGTTACATTAAACTTTAACTTATTTTTAATTGTAAATTATAATATTTCAATTATATTTAATATGAATAAAACAGGGAGAAAATATATGTGTTGGTGATGCCTAGTAAGAAATAGTTGTTATGCAAAATTATTTTACACTCAGTGCGCTCGAATGCGGAGCGTAGTCCCTTTGGTGTAATTTTCTAGGCTCGGTTAAACTTTGCTTGCACGAGGCGGAGGAATATCCTGGAAGTAGAACTTTAGCAGGGCTTCAGAAAAGTTGGAAGTAATTGAGGATGGACTATACTGTCAATATCCCGGTTACTTCCCACATACATAGCTACAGCCTGTATATTCATATCCAGCGCTACCACCGCGATGTCGCGTATCGCACGCAGCTCCTCATAAGGCCAGAGTTCCTTCACCTTGGGTGGCAGAAGTGGGGAGGGTGGGGAGGCAACCTGCCCGCCCACGCCCTCTGATGACGCTCCGATCATTATACATCCTCGCTTCCTCTTCCGCATATAACTCAACCCCCTCCTCCCAGCGCCAATCACCATTTCCCCTCCCCGCGTTGGAAAACATGGACCTATTAGTATAAGGACTAGTCGTTCGTGACTGGAACGCAGAAATGAAGCGAAGAGGAAAATAAAAGAACAGAAGAGAAGCAGCGACAAAATAAAGAAGAAAATCGCGTACGGCACGGAGCACACGAGGGCGGCTCGATAAACCCTCGAAGACAAGTCCTTGGAACACAACAACACGGGAAAGTGGCCCTCAAATCTTCGAGAATGTGGAATGAGGTGAAATCTCCAAGTATGAAAGCTGCAGAATACCTGCACCTTTGAGAATCCAGTTCTATCCTCTTGTGTATTAATGCGTGAGCTACGGTTTACACTCAAACGTAGAAGCATTAAAAAAAAAATAGAAATCACGTATTAGTTAGTACCTTTAAAAATGTGAATTTTTTTAAAAATTTATACTGGCGTATTTGTAAAGCCAACCCCCCCCCCTCTTTTTTTATTTAACAGAAGGTTTATAAATCGCTAATTTAACTCCTGCCTCGAAAAGACACGCGTTTTGGAGTCTTGCAGTCCAGCGCTGCACCATTCTCACATAGTTTCATCCTCATCGGCTCTGAAAACCTCGTTGCTAAGAGCCGCCCAAATCTCTCCACACCACACTAGAACACTGCACGGCAGTACAGAGCCGTGCGCTTAGCGGCGATGGCGCACTTGACGAACGTGGCAGTGTCGCCCTTATCGCTCCCGCGTTTCTCGGTCTCAGACGCGGAAAAAAGCTCCAGGAAGGCGGGAGCATTAAGGAGTATCTGCAGTGGGCAGTATTCAATATTTACAGTGATGCATTTAATTTGGTTTAGGGGTTATTAAGTTAGCGAGGAACAAAAAGTGTGGATACGTAATGCATTCAAGGCTCGGGCGGTCTGTAACAGAGCATAAGCTAGTCTACAACTCTGACAGCGTGAGTCGGGTAGTGTGTTCGTGCCTGCAGCGAATGAGGAAAGGAAAGGGACCAAAAAAGTTGGTAGAGCAAATGG